>JAMKCH010085168.1:0-41631 GCA_023653785.1 Ophioderma brevispina
ATATTCAGTGCTGATAAATTTATCCAACACAACGATCGTTAACAAGTACCAAGATGTGTGTTTCTTTATCCCTTTCATTTCGAACAGGCTCGTTAGCCATTTCAATATTGAAATTCTATAAGTGAATTTAGGCCTAAAATGGATAATCAGTGGTGGCATTTGGAAATATAAGAGGGCAGCAATATTGACTTTGATCTAAAAAAATTTATGATAAATAAGGAGTGCTAAAAATATAGTACCGGACTTTGTTTGACCAAAGCGGTGAAATCTGATCACCAACCCTTCAAGAGGTACATACTTAAATTGGGTTAAAATTCGAAATAATAGTCAGTGCGGCCATTGAAATCAGATGCCATCTTGAATTCGGATTTCTGCTATCTGTTACAACTGCTATGCCATCAATGCGTTTTAAGAACTCCTCAGCATTACCAGTGTTGGATTGTCCTTAAAATTAGTTGTTTTTTATCATTCTTAACTCCAAATAGGATTAAGTATAGATTTCAGTTGCGGCACAATTTTGAATCTTAAGATGGCACCATGTTGATTTTAACTAATCAATAGCTCTATACAAGCCATCATTTGAAACTCTTAACTTACCTGATGTGGCTCACCAAATAGTGGAATTATGGCATTTAAGATCTTGAAGTAATAGTAATATTTATAATGGGTTTTTAAACTATACGAGGCGCGTAGGCCAATAAGGGGTGCTACATTTTGGCACTCGATCCCAGACATGTTTGGGGCTTCAATATGTAAAGCCTACCAGTTTCATGCTTGTAGGAAAAGTGCACAATACCTGCCTATTTGTGTGCTTAGGGATGGGCTATATGTCTGTCAACTAAAAAAAAAAAAAAAAAACAAAAAAAAAAAAAAAAAAAAAAAAAAATTGCGAGCCTTGTTGACAGAAGTAATTGGGGAATCACCAATATCACATGGGGAATAGACATTTCGATAGTTTGTGTGGGAGAATCGATTAACAAGAAATTCAGTTTTGTCCTCCTTTAAGCTTTAAAAAATTGTCATGATCCAAGCGCGAATTTCCGAAATACATGATTCACTACGTCTAATACCTGCTCCGGCAGCATGTTGAGTACGTTAAAAGACAAATAAAAATTGTTGTATCATCAGCATACACATTGGTAGGCAGGTTGTGTTTACAATGACTTGTAGTGGACAGGGTAAGATACAATTGTAACCATAATGGCCCAAGGACTGAACCCTGTGGTACAGAAAATCATGACTAACGGGTTTGAAAACATGATGACTACGAACATAATGAAATCGGTCCCTAAGAAGACGACCCATTTAAGAGCACTACCATGGACACCGATGATATCATGAGGTCTCTTGAGCAAGATATTGTGATCAACTGTGTCAAAAGCCTGCACTAAAGATATAATAAAATTAGTACAAATTAAAAAAAAAATCTGCTGACTTGGACCCATGCTTCCACTTCCAATTAATTTTTTTTCAAACACAAAAGATGAAAAAAAAAAAAAATTTTACAAACACTAAACAAATAAAATATATTCATGAAAACGCTTCAATTTTTTTGTATTTGGTAATTTTCGCATGGAGTGATATTTACAAAATTGACGGACCCTAATATTTTCCTTCCATTAAGGAAACAAACATATTTTGGTTTAAGGCCTTGGTGACAAATGACTCATTTAGGTTGATCACATCCATATGTCTGACAATTGGTTCAAAAAAAACACACTGCAAAACAGTGGGGCTTTTCTTATATAGTATTTTGTTGAAGCTACCATACGACCCATAACTTACATAACTTAAATGTACACAGGCAAACCTAAATCTTCTGCAGTCTACCCATACCAGTTGTCTTTAAGTCCAGCTATTTTAGTAAAAAGGGTGGCTGCCTTATAAACATGTTTATGTATGTGGTCAGGTTAGAACCAAATAAAGTCAAATGACTGTACATTCCCTGTGGCACCTTGGAACCCAGGCATACTAACACAGGATCCAGATGTTATCGAATCCAAAAATACACAAGCACAAATCTAACAAGCAAGTTAACAAATGTGTGAATATAAAAACCAAAATTAAAACAATAACTTACCACAGTCCTATATCTATGCGTAGCTAGGGTCATTTTCATTTAGATCTACAAAAATATATTATTGTTCATCTCCTTGTCGTACATATTATACTTCCTGAAAAAAATAACACAAATAATAAATTAAATTTTACAAAATGAGCTGGTTTTAAATAGCAATCTCTTGTTTGATCTTTGATACCACTACACTTCTCTGAAGGCAGATTTCCAAAAACTATGGGATGGAATCTTTAAGTAAGCTACAAGGGATATGTTCATTCTTTAGTGGAGCTTTAACTGACAATAGGATGAACACACCTTAAGGCTCAGTCACATAGCCAATTATTTTGTTTAAGAAAACCCACTTCCAGACTGCGCAAGACTGGTGGTGGTAGGCCATTTTTCGAAAATCGTGAGTATTTTTTCTTTTTTCATGGGTAGTTTTGGCAAGGTCTGGGAATGTCCGGACGTCTTTCTGCAGTATTGTGTGGTCGAGCATGTGGAAAGTTTGAAAAAACCCGCCATGATTTTTTCTCGCAGGGCTAAAAAAATTGTGGAATTTTTTTTTTTTAACGGGAAGGTCAGCATGGACACGTGAGTAGTTTTGTGAAGCGGTAGCCGATGAGTTGATGTGCATTCATGAGTGGTTTGTGTGCAGTTGGAAAGTGGTCGGCAATGAGTCTGATCCAAGCAGGAGAGAAGATGCAAGCCAACTGGACATGCTCAATCCGTTTGGACTACACTCGCGATTACAGAAGATAAGTCGCCCATTTGTAGTCTGACAGCAACACGTCACAACTTGTGCTGTCATATTAAGGTCTGCGACTGATCAGGGACTGAAGAAGTGAAGGCGCGATTAAACGCCTGATCTTGTTGATTTTATGATGCTTTGCCCCTACTGCTAGGCATTTCAATGTGGTCTTGTGTACAATTTTTAAATGTGGTTTGGTGTAGTTGGGAAGAGGGTGGGTCAGGAAATGTCTTCTATGTGCACTGTCCTTTATACCATGCTAAGATAGCTTGAAGAATTATTTTTTTTTTTGTTTTTTGTCCTTGGTTTAGACAACCAGACATTAAGCTTGTCGGAGTAAATATTTAGCAGTGAGGCCAATAGGGGCATTTGCCATTCCTGTTACTTTACTTCCCCCAAAATTTCCCTTATCACCCATCTTCAGCAGTAAGAGTAAGTATGTAGGAAGATTAGGTAGCCTCAAAAAGTAGGTTTTTAATGGAAGAAATAAGTAGCTGTAACCATGGCAGGTCTCATCACTACTTTGAAGTTAATTAGCTGTTGGGTTGAGGTGGGCAGTGATTAATCACATTTTATTGAAAATATGCGAATGAGGCTCAATATTCATTAGCTATCAGAAAATATACAACACAGCCACATCATTGCTTTATCACCCCCTACCCAAAGGTTAGAGAAGATAATAAACTCTAAGGTTGAGGAGAGAGCAGATTAGGGCCCATTACCTTTTAGTGAAAAATATGCAAATGGAGCTCATATTGATATTATAACTTGTCGGAAAAGTATACAGCGACGGAACCTCACCCGTTCCCTCACCCTGTCAAGTTTGGAAATTCATTGGCTATTTGCTTAGAGGTGAATTTTATGAGATATCTGCTGCCCAACTGCCCACCCACAATACACATCCAACCACCCCAACCCTACTTCCATGCCATTACAACAGTCTCAACCACATTGGGTGCCCAGAAGTAACAGACACTTGATAACGATGTAAGCACGAAAAATCTGAAAATGCATATCTTAATCTCCAGCCAACAGTTTTCACCCCAGTTTCCTTCTAACAGTGTTGTAGTACTGTCAATAGTTTTTCCTAGCTTAAAGGCATTAAACCAGGGGTTCTCAATAGGCGGCCCGCGGGCCAAATCCGGCCCTCCAAACAATGAATTTTTGTCCCTCGACTTGCTCTAAAATATAAAGGGAAACATAAGAAATTCTGGTGTATTTGGCCCTCAAGTAGGGAACTTTCAGGTATGTTTGGTATTCTCTGGCCCCTCAGCTAATATAATTGAGAACCCCTGCATTAAACTCTCTAATCACAATCTCCCAATCGCTTTGTGCAAAAATCAAAATGTTTTTGTCACATGAAAGTGGACCATCTTGACAGACAATTCATCAAGTTGTAGCAAATGACCAGGATCAAAAGATCATGTATATAGATTGCTTACAGGACTTTGGCTGGTATTCTGAAAGGGAATCTAACTTTAGTCCTACATGAATGGACCTTTTTTCCTTTCAAAATACTGTGCAGGATAAATGTAACAGGTGAGAAAATTCCTCATAGATGGGACTGAATGGCCCATCCATGAGGAATTTTCTCACTTGTTGACAGCACACTTTCAGAGAATGTTAAAAGGAAAAAAGTCCACTCATGTAGAATACTCTGTTTTTAACCCAGATATAAAGTTAGACTTCCTTTTCAGAATACCAGCCGTTCTCTTTTAGTTGAGAAGCACAAATTGGTATGAAATATAAAGTCAATAAATAATGTTTGTCTCATCTTCTTTTTGTCTAAATCTAATTTTTAAAGCAATATGCCCAGGAAGCTAAGACACAACCTTTTTTTTTTGGCCTAATTTTTGAAGCATAGAATATTTTGTGAACAGCTTACCGCGCCCAATCAACATCATAGCCTTTTGGTCTAAATCTGGGATCAAATATATCTCAAATGTGAACTTTTCTACTGTGTGTGAAGCTAGTCCATCTGTACAGAGCATGAAAAAAACAAACTGAAAACAATAAACGGAAAGGATTATTTTAAGAAGTCTTTAAATAGTCAACAAGTAATACTCCTTTTGGGTATTGTGTGAGCACAAGCCTTTTGGGGCCTTAGAGTTTATGAACTAAAGTCAAAGGCAAATAGAAGCTGTCCTTCAGTCACCAAATTTTTGGGTACCTATGCTTGTAAGAATTGAATACCCCACCTTTTTACATTTTTGGGGGGGGGGGGGTAACACACTCCTTAATCTGTAAAATCACATTTTGTTAGCTAACTAAGAACCCTTTTTCATGAAAACAACATTTTCTCTTTCGAACTTTCCAAATGAAAAAGTACCTTTTTTGCCATTTTCACCCACCACAAAAATTAAATTGATTGTAAGAATGCCCCTCTATTTGCGATCCTATACATGAGCACGAGTACCAAAAAGTTTGGAGAATGATGGGACCAGATAGGGAGACTTCAAAGCTCTTTGCTGAACAAAGTTGACACTTTTAACCTGTATTGTTTTAGTTTCATAAGTTCACCATGTTTATCTTCCTGGTTAAACGGTTTTCAACTGGTTTTGGAATGTAAACCTGTATTGTACCCGCGAATTTTGCATTGTTGCTAACCAGGTTTACATTGTTGCTAGCCAGGTTCGCAATGCTGATAAACAGGCTAAGTGCATTGTTGCGACCAGTTTTGCATTGTTAACCTGGTTTATATTTTGAAATCAACCGTTACAAATTACAATCTAAATGGACCCACTTTCACAAACCAGGAACAAGTCCCAGGGACTTGATCCTCATTTGATCAGAGCCAGCGAAAATCTAAATCCCCAGTTCGTCATCCTTAACAATAAAAGCAAGTAAGACTTTAGTTGCCTTTATTGGACTAATCCAATTATAAGCCAAGTTGTGAAGGATTTTAAGTCTGACAAAAAAATGCTTGTAACCCAAAGGAGGTTCTATATAGATCGAGAGGCAAAACGTTACAGTAATCTTTAGAAGTTCATCGTCTCGCATGTTTTGCCGAGCCACAAAGAAAACATTAGAAGTACCAAAATAGAAAGCAATGGCGGCCTCCGCTACTTCCACATAATGTGGGTTGCCGCTTTGCATCTCCACTAATCGGTAGTGATAAGTGAACAAATTAATGTATGTGTTAGAGGTGGCAGGTGTAATAAATAGTTGTACCTGGATATTGTGTCAGATACTTTTTTTCTCATATGCAATGCGCGCTTAGGTGAAAAGATTGTATTCATTGAGGCGGTTTTATTTAAATCAAGACGACTGATGTGTCATTCATTCGTTGTGTGGACATGCGGTAGGACAAAATTTAACAACCCAATAGCACCCAAAAACAACAACTGAATTTTGGCGGATTGTTTGTATCGAATTGACATTATGTGTGTATTATACAAGCACCCAAATATTATTATTCCGTGCAATATTCAAACTGTCAGCGCCCAGCACGGACGGACTGGTTTGAATGCGTTTCACCCCCGTGCTGCTAAACCCACCAGATGACACTTTTGAGTAGTCTTTACTTTTAAGGCATTTTTAGACAAAAGGCTGGAATGACTAAAAGTCACCTGTGCTTTATGTAGACAGTGGTTGCCCACTTTGGTTGGGTGAATTTGATAGCAAGGCATAACAAATAACGGTCTTGAACCTATGATTGATTTCTTATTTGATTAACGGTATTCACAACAAATCCTTTTGCAAAAAGGGGTTGTTTGTAACTACGACTTGCTCCTGGGTTTGTTAAAAGAGGGTCACAAATATGATAAACAGGGAATTTTGCCTTGAAGTCAAAGATTCTAATCAAAGGTAGGTATAGTATAGCAGGAACAGGATTTTTCATAAATTAAGTATTATTTCTCAGATCAGTAACTCAGAGACATGGAATTGCAACATTCAGGTTGCAAACGAGACGAGTCATCCATATTTTCTGTGAGATTTAGTGATTTCTATACATTAGATGCTAAAAAGATTCCCTACCTTTATTTGGTGACCAGAAATGACTTAAAATGAAACACAAAAGGCTGATTTGTATATGTTATATTTCAAGTAGAAACATAGGCTGAATTTCATATTTGCTCTGATAGGAAATTAGAAATTTCACAATTTTTGTACCAAGGAAACAGTTCTCAGCTTAATACTCTCAGATGGGGGATATTTTTGATAGAGAGCTTACCATGCAAAAATCACGGATGTTCACATTTTTCAGGGACACCTGTTATCTTTGGAAAATCTCTTGTTGCACCTTTAAAGTCTGAGATCTTCAGGGCTGTGATACTGATAGAGTACCCGATTTCCATTAATACCGACTTAGGCTCAGTGAATCATAGACAAGGGAATTTCCACAATGAAGCCCAAGACACTATCCAGACTAACAAACACTGATAGTGACTGATTTTGATAATACCAACATTATTCAAAGTGACCTAGGGACAAGGGAATTTCAACATTAAAGCCTAAGAGGTTTTTAAAAACAGAATGGTAAATTAAAAAAAATTAACCGCAATAAAAAAAATGAAATGCCATGTGTCAAACCCAAAATTGAAAATGTCTGAGACTACAAGAATACACAGTTAAAGGTGGATGGCCGATTTGTTAAGGAATATGAAGTTTTCATCTAATAGATTGGCCTTCACCCCAAAACCCCATCTGTAAAGTTTCGGTCCGATATTTCAATCCGTTTTTCGTGAGAGTTAAAGACAATATGATTTTGTAAGCCCCATAGAGAACTGTGTAAACCAAAATATTGGCACGTTTTGTTTTTGAACTGCCTGCTAATCGAATCGTTCCCCATGAAACCATTCTTTACTTTCTGCTTTCTTGCACGACAGAACCTACTAAATCGTCATCTTCTACATAAGAACGGCGTATTCGGCTTATTCACTTCAGGTGTGATTCTAATACATTTGGTAAGCATTCCAAATATTACAAAACCGGGTTTCAAGAAAATGGGGGGACTTTCTTCTTTTCGTCCTGGAAATCTCATGTCCTCTTTAAATAATATCCAAAGCACATGCTTATGATTGAGAACAGTTTGACAACATATTCTTATTTTTTTCACTATTTATAGAACTTACCCACTGGCCATGATGTTGGCACTTAAACTTGTCAAAATTTTTTTTTTAAATTTTATTAGTTTTTTTGTATTTTGGTTATTTATTTGTTTTTTGGTGTTGTTTGGGGGTTTACATATCCCCTCTTCATTCATGATAGACTAGCGCAGAACAATAATGCCAAATTGATTCACAAGTTGTTCCTAACCCAAATAAGTTACATTTTCGACAATAATTTTGCAAACACTCTACTTGTTTTTTGACATGTCACATTGTTCGAAGTCCACTAATGACTGTGCTCACTGGCCAGACAAAAGCATTTTAAGCCTTACAACAAATATATGTAAGTGCTTATTTCAAAGGACAACACCCAGGAAAATCAAAAATATATGTTCAGAATGATGGAACAGCATTTGTAGCGCATCAAAGCTTAAGCCATGCAACTTAATGACAGATGACTCTGATTTCGAGTTGATTTTTTTTCACTCCTTAAAAAAACCAGATAATGCATTTTTGTGTCACAATGTTTTATACCTATAACACCTTATGCACTATGCCTTTTAAAAAAATGTCAAATTATAGTTTGTTCATGTAGCCTTGTATCTTGCCTACATCTATAGAATCAAACTAACCATGCATCTTGTCACATTTGACCTAGTGACACTAAAGGTCAAATTGGGGTCATGACCTGTGATGTTCTAACAAGGCATGCACTAGGCTACTAATACATTCTATGTCAATCAGAACATTTTTGCCCTTTCAGTGCAAATTAAAGGTACGAGTAAAGATTGAGAGAAGGCAACAAATCCTATCCTTTGTGGTTGATTTAATTTAATTTTTCTTATATTTCTTAAACAAAAACCATAAATTGTGAAAATCACATAAACTTTGAATGACAAACTTGAGGTGTCTAATTTTTTTAAAATAGGCACAGTGTCCATTTTCCAAAATGTGGAACAAAAATTTTAAAATTTGGAATGCCAATATAAAAAGTTCCTTACTCCTTTGTCGGGCAACAAACTTCTTTTGGTGCAGTCTTCTTATGGGTTGGAACTTTTGTGACCCCACTTTGCCTGACGCGACTCTGAATTCAGCAGCCTTTACGGAATAAAGTAGAGCATCACATACACTTTATTCCGTAACAAGGCTGCTGAATCAGGCGTGTCAGGCAAAGTGAGGTCACAAAAATGTACCAACTCCATTCTTACCTACTCCGATCTAAATCACTACGAATGATTCCACTAAAATTATCATTTGAGCAGTTGCAAGCATGCAAAGCTGTGTGCAGGTCAAAAGGTCACATGTAAGGTCATCAAGAGGTCACAAAAGAATCACACAGGTTGGGATAGCAAAAGAGAATTTTTAATGTTGGCATGTTTTGTGCGTGTGAAATTTTGTTGGCCATGAGAGGGGAATGGATACATTGTTTTACATAGTGACAATCAACATGAATGAAGATTTTGTCATATGTGGCTATAGTGAAAGAAAACTAGAAAAAATATTATACATGTATTCTTTAATAGGAAGTAACTGATTGATAGTTTGTTTGAGAGTTCCACTTTACATAAGTGTTCATACGATCGGTATTTTCAAAATGTTTAAGATGACTACCGACCCTGTGTCGGTACGCAGGGTGAAATTCTCTGTGAAGAATGTCATTAATAAATTCATGTCTATATACCATGTAATTTGTAAATTACATCTTTAGTAATGTTTTCATTGGCAACAGTATCAAATATTTACTTGGGAATTGTAGGTTTGTGGAAGTCATATTGTAATCTAAATACCGGACACACTTAAATGTAATATTTGTTTCAAGATCAGCAACAGCATGCAATTGTGATTTGGGTGTAATTCTACAAGCAAAATCCTAACCAATATGAATATCGATATGACCAGATAAATCCATAATTATTGAGGTGGTTCAGAGATAAAGCTTTAAAACGGTTTCCATTTAAAGCAATGTCCCATTTCTATAATTTTTGACAATGTGAAGTTCAACAAATATGTGAAACAAAAAAACACCAAAGCACTATTTAATAATTCCTCGGGATCAAAATAGGACAAATAAGAAGTGGTCATTTTCTTGAAACTGACCCATATTTACAACCACTTTTGTATTTCTGTAAATGGAATGTGTTACAGTTGCTGTGTCTGTACTATTACCCAACTCACCTCAATATCTAATTCAAAATAACTTATTGTTAGTGATAGTGCTCATTTTGTGATGTATTACCACATTGAAAGTTAATTTGCACCTCCAGTGTTGTGTGTCCCGAGGGGAACTTTGGATGCTCAAGCAACCTTCCCATCTGGTTTTTACTCAAAAGATGTAAAATCAACTTGTTTTTATTTTTTGTCAGCTTATTTAGTGTTGAAAAAATACACATATGTAAAGGCTCAGTCACACAGCCGATTTTTTGCTAGAAAACCACTTCCAAACTGCTCCAGACTGGTGCCGATTGGCCAATTTTCGAAAATCGTGAGCAGTTTTTCTTTTTCATGTGTAGTTCTGACAAGGTCTGGGACTGTTCTGTGCAGTCGTCTGTAGTCTTACCCATTATTTGCTAGAAAACCGCTTCCAGACTGCTCAAGACTGGTGCCGATTGGCCATTTTTTCAAAAATTGTGAGTAATTTTCCTTTTTCGGCTTGAAAACATTAGCGGTTTGGAAGCGGTAGCCGATGAGTTGGTGCGCATCATGAGTGGTTGTGTGCAGTTGGAAAGTGGTCGGCAATGAGTCTGCTCCAAGCGGGAGAGAAAATGCAAGCCAACTGGACATGTTGAATCGGCGACTAAACTCGGCGACTACAGAAGATAAGTCGCCGACTTGCAGTCTTGATAGCAACTTGTGCTGTCGTGTTAAGGTCCGCAACTGATTGAGAACTGAACAAGTGACATGCTTGATCGCCTACTGCTCGGCGATTGAGCATCTCTTGTCTTGTAATTTGAACAAGACTGCTGCCAATTTGGAAAGAAATGTGGTCTTGTGTAGTTGGGAAGAGGTTGGGTCGCGTCCGGGTTGTCTTCATGTGACGGGACCTTTTTTGGCGTCAACAACTCGGCGACCAATCGACGAGCAGTCTTGACAGCGACATGTCACAGCTTGTGCCGTCGTTTCAAGGTCGGCGACTAATCGCGGACTGAACAAGTGGCGTCGCCAATTACACATGCTGGATCGTGTTGATTCCATGATGCTATCGCCTACTGCTCGGCGTTTCAGCATCCCTTGTCTCGTTGACGACGGGGATACTTGCAGACTAATCATCCCTGATCGGGATAAAAATTGTAAATTTTGCAAGTTCGAACAAGACTGTAGCCGATTTTGAAAAAAAATGCGGTCTTGTGTAGTCGGGAAGTGGTTGGGTCGGGAGCTGTCTTCTGTGTGACTATACCTTTAGGAAACCAATGAACCAAACACAATAGGCATGTGCATATAATTCCAATAATTGTTACACTACCTTATTAGCCTGGCTTTTTTAAAGTACTACTTGTTTAAAACCTGTTTTTCGTGATTACCCGGCTTGTGGAGCATGTACCCATTAACCAATCCAACTTGGACTTGCCAGGCCCAAGCTAAAGCCACCCACCAAGTTTGGTTAGCGTACAACCCCCGACTTCCGAGTAAAAGGGCAGGCGGACAAACAGACTAACAGACATGGCCTAATATAGTATAGATATTTTGTAAGACTATTCAAAATGTTAACTTCACAAATAGGACCTGGAATAAATCCTTGGGGAACACAACTGAAAGTAACTAACTCCAGCTGTATTTAAATCTCTGGCAATTCTGCTACATGCAAAGTATGGTGATTGTTAAGGCACAACATAACAGCCAAATTTTGCTTTAATGTTTAGGGACATGTCCAGTACCATCATCCGTGGCAGAAAGCGGGTGGGGGAAGGGGTGGGGCTTTCAATTACAATCAAGAACTTAACCCTTCCCACTTAAGGAAGTTCAACCTTTAAGAATTAAGAAAGAGCAAAAGAGAGAGAGGGAGAGAGAGAGAGAGTGTGTGTGAGTGACAGAGAAACCTATCCCATCTAATATACTTTAGGAATTTGAATTTTTAAGAAAGATCTAATTTAGGTAAGACTCAATCTCTAGAAATGAACAGTAACACATTTAGGAAGTAAATGAAAAATCATTAAATTTGGACTGAATATGCCAAGAAACTGCAATATTTATGCCAATATGGTCAAATTTGGACTCATTGTACGACCAAATACCTAAAGGATACCAAATATTTACCAAGGAAATCCTCTTCCAAGGTGATATAAAAATTGGGACCAGTTTACATACTTCCTTTTTTACATCGACTATTCCATGCATATTTTTCTAGATCTACAGGGTGCCGCGCCGCAGTGAGAGAGAGAGAGAGAGAGCACTCGTGAAACTGTTGGTGTGGGATATTTTGGGACATTCGCACTTGTTTCTTAGTGGGGTCTATTGCAAAATCCCCGTGCATATGGTAGTTTCACACAGTTTGAGAGAGGTGATCGAGAGAGATAGGGTTAAGGTATGAAAGACTTTATGAATAGTGGGGACCCCCAAATGTCCCAGATAGGGGTTAACTGTAGTAAGGGCCCCACTATGAGAAAGAAGATGTTTTACTAAAACATGATATTCCCAGGGGATAGAGGTTTTTCACCACCCTTTGTATAGTGGGGAGTCCCCACTATTACGGTTCGTGGGGGGAGGGGGGAGAGAGAAAGAGAGAGAGAGAGAGTTGTTTTGATGCAAAAACTATTATCAAAGCCCCAACGATTTGTTATAACAAAACAAATGCAAAATATGCCACCCCTAAAACATTATAGTTAATCTCCTACTTATTTCAGGTTGTTAAGATTATATGTTTGCCAAATTTATGTCAAGATATTTACCTCTTGACCTTGGTTTGAAATAAGTTGAAATAACTGAATTGGAGGAAAATATTAAAATATAGCAAATGTTTTAAAAAAGAAAAGTGTTTGCGCTGTTAGGCAGTGTTAAGAGGTGGTAACCCAAGTTGTATCCAACTCTCTTAATTCCTTAGATTTACTTTTAAATCGAAGGTGACCGAAATTAGTGACAAAACCTTTTGGGATTTAAAAACAATTCCTTTAGATTCAAAAATAAATCTTTAAATAATGTTATAGCAGTTTTATTTTTTAAATAATTTTATAGCAGTTTTATTTTAAAGGTTTATTTTCATATCAAAAGGACTTATTTTAAGTAAGCCTTTTACATGGATTTAAATTAAGTCCAAAAAAGGTTTTGTCACTACTTTCAGTCTTGTTAGACTTAAAAACAAATCTAAGGAATTAAGAGAGAACTTTCAGCAGAAAAATTAATATCTTTTACAAAGGGTTGGTAGTGTCAGTACCACCCGATAACCTCATTTATACTCAGTATTCCAAACAGGAATAAGTATTTTTTTTTTAAATAACAAGAAAGCAAACACAACATTCAATTAAAAAGCATGTTAATTTGTACTTGCAAAAATGGATCCATGAAGCAGACTTAAAAACATATCAACATTATACCATGCTACGGGGATGGCTGCAAAGGAATCCATTTTAAAAGTATCCCTTAACACAGGGCTAAAACACTGGGTATGCTTGGAACTAGCACTTGAAATTTTTATTCATTCCCATGCATAAATTATATAACATTAGTAGCCAGACTGAATTCGGAAGTTACTAATTAACAAAAAAATGTCAATGGTAATTAAATTCCTATCAATGGGATATGTTAAGAAAATATCAAATATAACAAATGTATATTTTTGTAAATGCCAATATTACTGTGTATTAAAGAAATATTTTTTTCTGTTTTGACATATTAAACTCTCCATAAATAGGTGAATTAAAAGAAGCCATTGTACTTTCTAAGTCCATTCAGTCTTGCTCCAGTATTCCTACTAAATCTAACTGGATCACAGCATTTTTTCTTATATTGCAATGGAGAAATACAAAAAAGAAGCAAACCAGCTAAAAAAATCATCTCAAACTGCAATCAAACCAAAAATTATTTCTAGAAAAAATCTGCAAAACACTTCAAAGTTTATCCCCACAACCAAAGTGAATCCATAAAGAGATCAAAAATGGTGGTAGCAAATTCGAGTAAAACTAAAGAATAACTAGAGCAGAAAGTGTACTTACGCAAAACATCAATTGCAAGACGAGATCGTGTCGAAAAGTGACAGCATCAGAAGTTGGAAGAAATCGATAAATGACATTTTATTTAAGGCAACCATTACAACACATTTTGACTGTAATACACAATTCCTAACCCAAATGTTGAGGAATGGCATGTTTCAGGATTTTATTTTCCACCATTACGTTCTTATTAAGTGTTGTTTTTTGTTGAATGATTACATAGGATGAATTATAATCCACCATTATGTTTGTTGTTTGATTTTAATTATACAAAAAATAATGAAGCTGGTAAAAGAGCTAAGACCAGAGAGTGTGATTATGTCAATTTAAAGCATACCAGAACCTTTGAAGAGTTCTTCCCCACAATTTTTCAATTTTTTTAATATTGTTTGCACAGTATGTTCCTACTTATCTAGGAGCTTCTAGAAAAACAATACCTTGAACAAAATGCTCAAAATTGTGTATTTTATCATAAAATAACGATTTTTTTTTTTTTTGGGTTTAAAAAAAACTTAGAATTGGGATCCCATATTGTGCTTAATAATGGCCAGAGCTGGAAATGCCTAAGTTTAATGTTGTCCGTGATGAATAGTGCCACCTCAAAATGACATCTAACTTGACTTGCTGAACCCATAAAACAACTACTGGATGAGCGTAGACAACGCATATGGCACTATTTTCCCCGGCTATTTTCAAAATTGGAAGGCCTTTTCCATCCAGCAGCCGTTAATTATTAATTATCGGAGAATCCTCCTATTTAAATTATTCTAATTAAAAATTCCTCCGTTTCGCCACATAGACATTTTCAAGCTTACCCATCACAGGTAAGTTTATCTTCCAGTTTACCAATTGTCAACCGGGTAAAATCTAAAGTTTTTTGAAAAATTGGGGGTGGGGGAGCTCTTCAAAAAATGTGCTATTATTGCTTTAAAAGCAATGTGGCATCTCTCACCATGGCAACATAACTTACCAAATTTTATGTGAATATACAATGTCATAAAGTTTTGTGATTAAGAAACAAGATTTTTAAAAAGAAGCCTTTGAAAAAATTAAAAGAAAGTCAAATGTTTTCCTTTGTTTTGAATGGCAAAAAGTGTTGGCTTAAAGACTCACAGCTTCTGTATAAATAACATAGGTTGAAGAGAATATACCCTATAAATGTAAATGAGTGAAATTTCACTCTCCTTAGAGAGTGCTCAGTCCTCACTTCAAAAGAGCAAAAATGGAATGAGATTTACTCAAATTTCACACTCATCAAGAATAAACACTACTCCAATTTCACTCCTTGAACCAGTCAGTTCATTCATAGGCATCTCCAAAGGGGCAAATTGAACTCTTTTACAATCCTACAGTAAAGCAGTTATCAAATTACACATGAGTACTCTTTATGAAATATGATGTCCAGGCAATTTCTAGCCACAATCTATGTGATCATGTGGGAGGTAGACATAATGTGAAACTACTGAACTGCAGGGTGACCCAATAAAAACTTTACCCAAAATGAAAGTAATATTTTGCCATTTTTTTTTTAAATTTGATATGCATGTGTGGAGTTTATTTTATCATAAAGAATGGGTAATTGAACATCTTGCCTGAAAAAAATGTTCATTTTGGTTGAGTGGTTCTCGAGATATGGTCCACTGAATAATAAGTCAGCAAAACAGACTTGTCCACGGAGCATCATTTTTCTTAGGCATGGAAATCCCCAATGCCCAAATCGAGCAGATCATGTCCTACCCCCCTTGCCCTGACACAAGACAGAAAACTGGTATTTAGCACAACTGCAGACTTGTCCATGGGTATTTCATGATGGAATGATAAGTACACATAAATTGTTTTGGCAACGGGGCTTTTCAAATCCCCAATGCCCAAATCAAGCAGATTGTGTCCAATTGTGCTATGATTTCAGATTTGAAAAGCCCTGTTGCCAAAACAATTTATATGTACTTATCATTCCATCATGAAATACCCATCAAAATATTTTTATATAAGCAATTATCTCCAGCTTTTATGAATTAGTTGGGACTAGGATGGTGGTATGTCATTTATTATACTGACAGTTTGAATGATCCACTTGAAAATCACCTAATTAAGTTATAGACTTCCTGACTGTTTTCAAATTCTCATTCAATATGAACTCAATGAGAGGTGACAGTATAGAAAGTTTAATTATTTCAACCATCTAAGTCTAACTTTGCTTTGCACTCCATCCTGGCATAGAGATCTGTATGCTTTTGATTCAAATCCTGCAAATAGTGCAGTCTTCTTTTAAAAGCAGAAGAAATGGAAGCCATGCCCAAATCCAAAGATGCATATGAAAGCAATCATAGCCAAGTGCAGTAATGCGGATGCAATATCCTAAATTGCAATCACATTATATGCAGAGTCTCTACTTTGCTTTAACATAAAAAGTAATGCATTTCAGAAAATATATACTGTGATGGATTATAACAATACCTTTCAGACCAGTAATAGATATGGTAAAGTGAGCATTTGACTTGTATCTATTGCAACTTATAATAGAACATAATGGTACTCAGTGATATGGACTATGTATAGACATGACACAAATGCTGGACCTATTTTCAGTTCTTATAGATATGATGGTTGACTGCTTATTAGACCATGTGTGGTTTAAAATTGGGTAACTTTTCATTGAATTAGTAATTTTTATCTTCTAATTCATAATAGATATCAAGGGGGAATTGGGGCATTTTGATAATTTTTGAAAGCAAATTATTAGTATTTTCAAAAAATTAAATGAACATTTTGTAAAAGCTTGCAGATACTTTATAAACTGTTTGGTAAAGTTGACCAATTTTTTAAAAATTGTATAAACATTTGATAACTTTTGGGTTTATATTTGGCTATGTAAAAAAGTTGATAATCAAGTGGAAAAATCAACCAACATTTAAGGCTTCAGATATAAAAAAAATCTTATTTTCCTGCAAAATTTGAAATAAATTTGTATCTATTTTATCTATTGATCTATTGTATTACGATTCACAATCAACTCCAGAATTTTGATCCATAGAGTTTAAATTGCAGCTGTTTGAAACTGTGAATTAAACAAATGTGGTAAAAAATGAATACTGCTAAAAATATCTCAGTATACTCTACTTGCAGACTTTAAGGCAAGACACATGCCTACCCACACTAAACTATAGAAGCCCTCCCTGGCAGCGAGTAGCATTGCAAGGTTTATGAACAATTGTTCCACATTATGTTTAACAATTTTCCACATTTTAAATAAAGAGAGAGAGAGAGACACTCGCATGTGCGATCACTTAGCAAAAATATAATGCCATGAAATTATGATTGAAAACTCTTGAAGGGGAAGTTAGACTTAAAGGCTGACTCAGATTTCCGAGGAGGACACCCTCAATTTTTAAACAAATCATGTTTTTTGCATATACATATGCTTTCCCATCGACAGTTCAAGCTGGTTAATCGGGATCCTGATAAAGGGGGGTATTTTCTGAAATAATTGAACATGCGGAATCAGGAAACCGTTTCCGTGTGTGTAAAAACTTACAACTCACCTTTTAATGGGACAACTATCTGATCATCGGGACATTTTTTGACCTGGTAATGAGACACTCAGAATTTATTAAACTTTAAAACTACTGAAAGCGGGACATTTTGACTAGAAATATGTTGCTTTCATCATTATATTTATTTTTTTTATGTTGTGTGAGGATTTATGCCCCATTTTTGGTTTAAACCCTTTTCTCATTGAGCATATATACTCATAAAAGCTATAACCAAACATTAATTGTTTTGTGCAGGTAACATTTAATATTTTATATGCCCCAATATCTTTGGCTCCTAGTGTCTTGTGACTTCTCTTAATCGGGATTTCTGGTTATCGGGACAATTTTTCTACTCCGGTGTTCCCGATTAAGCGGAGTCAACTGTAACAATCAAGTGTGTGAAATAACTAAGCTCAAATCAAAGTCCTTCATATAGAAAATCAGAACTTTGTTATAAAATTCTGGATCCAGGATTTTTATTATACACGGTAACCTATCGCACTGTTATACTGTGCATAGATGTTTACTGCATGAAAATGGAAAATCTGATTCATGGAATTAAGCATTTTAAGTGACTATGTTTAGTTCTAGATGACTGTTTTTAATTACTAAAAATATTTTGAAATCTACTACTTAATTGCAGTACCTGTGTTACAAATGCAAGAATAATTTCTAATAGCATACAGGCTTTTGTCCCTGTAGCTTTCTGTGTGCACTTCAATATATTTCTACAGAGGATTGCCAGCATTTATCATTTTCTTACATAAGCCATTCTTAAAATATAATGCATCTACTTTCTTTCAAAACAATACCAAATGAAGTTATTGTAATATGACTTTAAAGTGACTAGACTTTATTTTACCAATTTTAAACATAGCTGTTTGACCCTATGCAAAATTGACTTTGGTAACACAATTTTGACAAATGATGCAAGCAGGGGCAGGTAAGAGATCTTAACATTACTATAACAAATCAGAAAAATCCATGACCAGAATCTTGCCATATAGGCCTACAAAGGTCATGATTTGCATGTTATAGCGCCCTCTATTGCCCAATCAACATAGAGATCTGTCTGTATAAAACTAGATTTTTAAGAAAATAATGTTTGCCCACAATGAAATTTCATAACAATTTGCACAGGATGTAGTTAGAGGAATATATTCAAATCAGGTGTCAATGTGTTGCTGTTGATATCATATATTTTATTCTGGTTTTGTCAATAATATGGACTAGTGTTGGAGCGAGTCTGGACTCATCGGTTTTGAGTCCGAGTCCTTCAGGCCCGAGTTTGAGTCCACAAGGTCCCAAATGTTAAGTGGGATGTGCAGGGCCGTACGTAGGATTTTTTTGCAGGGGGTGCGGATCTTCGAAAAAGTGGACCTTTTTTGGAAAAATGGACCTAACCCCCCCTAAAATGGTCCTTTTTGGACGTTTTGAACATGTCACCACCAAAAAGTGGACTTTTCGCCACAATTTGGAGAGTGTTTGGAGAGTTCACTGCAAATCTCCCTATGCAATTGTTCTCAAAATTGTTCTTTATTTTACTAAGTGTGCCATGCACATCAAAATTCATTTCTGTCCAAATTTTTGCAACCAGATGCATATTTTTGACAAGAAGATATCATACTGAGCATTAGCTAACAAGATCTGCCCGTATTGATGTGACCAGTCACAATTTGAAATCACCCAGAACTTGTTAGCGTAATGGAGTAATCATCAGGCAGTGCCCCAGAGGATGATCTGCAGGGGCTTAAAGTCATCTGAGGTGCTAAGACTAAGTGACAGAATGACTGGTCACCTAAGTGGGTCACCTCACAAGCATAATGGGGGGATGATTGTTCGAGAAAATATAGAAAAGAGTTGCTTGAAGTATTAAAATGTAGATCCAATGTACACTACTAAATCACACCAAAAAAGGGGTTGAAGTTTCCGCATCATCAGTCATACAAATATAAGGGGTTTTAAGTGTTTTTCAAGACTGCACATTGCATCACTGGAGGTCCAAATCAGGCCATCCTGATGCAGCAGTTTAACTGTCAAGGCACCAATCCCGCAAGTTGGTGCAACCCAATAGTTGGTCAGAACTGACCCACTTCTAATATTGTTTTATTTAAAATTGCCCTTTTTGACAAATTTACACCTGCATTTTTAACAGAAATACATTTTGTTAGGCCCTTTTAAGTCCCACTGTTTTCATTTTGGGTATCTAAACCCCTATGAATTCTTGGTGGCTCAGCTCTCAAATTTTGCTCCACTAAAAAAATTGGCTCATCATACTAATTGCATTGGTATGCTACTTCCTGCTGATCTAATTCCAAATATTGCATACATTTTCACAGCTGTTTGACCTCATACAAAGTGTCTCTTTTATTTTTAGAACGATTTTAAGCAGTGGCGACACAATTTTGACAACTGATAAAGGAATAGACATGCAAGAGCTATTATCTCTGCAAAAATCAGACAAATCCATTGTGAAAATCTTGCCATATAGGCCTACAAAGGTCATGATTGTATGTTATAGCGCCCTCTATATGTCCATTCTCCAACAAAATTTCGTAAAATTTACACAGGATGTAGTTAGTGGACTAAATAATCCAAATCAGTTGTCAAAACTGTGTCGCCGGCAATAATTTTTGTTTTATTCTAGTTTTGTCATAATGAGACTTTCAAACAGCTGTTTTTTTAAGGGGAGGGGGAGTTTAAATTTTGTTGATTGGCAATAATCATAATTTTTGTGGTTGGAAATATTTTTCAAATTTGAACATTTGTCCCAGTTTTGACATGACAAATTAATTCATTCACATGTAGATTTTTTCAGTGAATTAAAATTACATGCTAACTTTGTGAAAATTTCTTGCCCACTAAAAACACATATTTCATAGTATTGTTTCAATTTAGTTTACATTTTCAAAATCTCTCAAGTACCACTCCACTGTTTGAGTCAAGTGAAGTAGAAGGTGAAGCATTACGACACAAGGAAAAAATGGGACTGTTCCATTCACTTTTAGGGAAGAGTTTAGCCTTGACTATACAGTACAAGGTGATAGCATTAACACAGGTGTCAAAATTTGACACCACAAATGTGAAATGTCATTACCATCAAGCATATCCACTCAGGTATTTTCTCTTTGAACATTTTTGTAAAGGTCAGTGCGACCACTAATTTTCTTATGCATATGCTAGTGGTTTTTCAATTGGCTTTCAGCTTTTTGAAATATAACATGTTCATTGGATTATTACCAGACATTACTCAAATGTATTCATCAGGCCATTTTATCTCAGGGTGTCATCTCTCAAATAAGACCCTTTGGTATATTTGTACTGATTTCACAGTATGATAAATAACAATACCGAGCCACCCCCCCAAATCCCCCTCCCGAGTCCTGCCGTCTTTCTTACAGTTATCTATTGATTGGCTCAGAGTCAAATAGACCTTCTACATATCTGTATGCACCTTTAAAGGTGCAACGAGAGATTTTTAGGCACCCAAATATTGTGCCATAATAGTAATTTCATAATAGAGTAGACACTCAATAGATATCTTACCTTGTATTTTGCTACAGAAATGTCTTAAAAGTGAGAAAAAAAGGTGATTTTGATTTGCTTATATTTCAATATAAAACATAGGCTTTGTATGAATAAGTTGATTAAAACTGGTCAACAACACTCACGTTTTGATTCCGAGTATTTCTGAGAAACCATTCTCCGTCATCAGCGGTGTTGAGCTGAGTTATGACTGGTAGATTCCTTACCACTTCTGGACGTTGGTTGTGTCCTACAACTTGGTGTTGCCAGTAAGGAATCATAAATCTTGGAAAGTTCACGTCCCCCGTCCCTATTAAGGGTGGGGCTGGTCTCTTTCTTGATAAAAATAGCCTCCTTCACTTTACGAGGTATCAGTTTCTCCTCTCGGCAGAGTACTTTGACATCATCATCATTTGGGATGTGGCCAGTTGATTTATTATGTTCTGCCCAAACAGAATGTTCTTTTAGCCATTCCCCTACAGTCCTTTTGGTTTCGCCTATGTAAACTTTTTCGCAGCTTCCACAGGACATCCGATAGACGACGCCCGATTGATCTTCAACTTTAATTTTGTCTTTGGGCGCGACTAAAAGTTGGCGAAGGGTCTGATAGGGTTTAAAAGCAGTTGAGATGCCATAATTGCCAAACACTCGCTTGATTTTCTCTGATACGTCCTGCACGTACGGGATAACAACCGGAGTCTTATTTTTTGTCGGGTTGGAGGTTTATTTGAGCGGTGCCGTGATCGTTTTTTTGGCGGCGTGCTCTCTTAAAGCCTCCAATTTTGAATAACCGCAAAACGTCGCACGGGCAGATTTGACGTGCTCAATTTCTGTTTCTGATCAGTAGGGTCAGTTATCACAGTGTCAGCCCGGTGGAATAAAGTTCTGATGACACTGAGTTTGTGATCAAGTGGGTGGTGTGATCAAAGGCTAATATTGGTTGGTTGTGTGGGTTTTTTTTCACGCTGATTTTTGCCTCTCCCATCCGCCTGTCGTTTGACTTGCGTGTCCAAAAAGGGGAGGCGTCCCTCTTTCTCCGGTTCCCTGGTAAATTTGATATTAGGATCTTGACTGTTGATGTGATCAGTGAATGGTTGCGCTTCTGACTCCTACTCTTCTTACTCTACAAACGTATCGTCTACATATCGGAGCCAAACTTTCTTGGGGTCTCATATATGGCAGATGAAATGCCTTCTTTCAAAATATTCCATATATAGATTTGGCGATGATAGACTGACCTGGTCGCCATCTGCACAGCCATGAATCTTGCTGATATATTTGCCCCTGAACTTGAAAATAAGTGGTGGGGGTCAACCAAATTCTAAGAGAGTGATGATTTCCAAAGCATTCAGATATTTACGCTATTTCCAGCTGTCATGCCTTTTGCAAAAGATCTTTGACCACTTCCAAAAGCCACTATTTTACTGGTACGCTGTGAAAAGGGCAGATTTTTACACACTCGTAGATATCAGAATCTCCTCCCATCATTCAGTTTCAGACGCGCTAGCAACCTCTCTGTTTGGGCAGAACCGAATAATCAACTGGTGGCCACATCCCAAATGATTATGATGTCAAAGTACTCTGCCGAGAGAAGAAACTGATACCTCGTAAAGTGAAGGAGGCTATTTTGATCAAGAAAGAGACCAGCCACACCCTTAATAGGGACGGGGGACATGAACTTTCCAAGATTTATGATTCCTTACTGTCAACACCAAGTTGTAGGACACAACTAACGTCCAGAAGTGGTAAAGAATCTACTAGTCATACCTCAGCTCAACACACGCTGATGTATGGGAGATGGTTTCTCTCTCTTTCTTTCTTTCTCCTACATATCTAATCCCAAACTTTCCATTTTTTTTTTTCCTCCCTTTTTACTCACCTTATTCATGGGCTCTCTACCCGCACTTCTACCCACCTTTCGCTGTCCTTCAATTCTTGTGTATTTTGCTCCTATACGTACTTAGAATTTCACAATTTTTGTACCAAAACATTCCTCAAGCTTTAATATCCTTTTGAATGGGGTTATTTTTGAGGCAGCTTTACATCAAGGCAAAATCAGTACTTTCAATTTTTTTAGGGGCACCTAATATGTGAAATCTCTCGTTTGGCACCTTTATACACCTTTACGCTTTTCTTACCATGTTGCCGGATTGGCAAATCACATCATATGGACTTGTGGTGAATAACCAGTTGAATTGGAAGGTGAGGTTCGGGGATTAACACCTATTCAACACCATTGTTTCATTAACTGTATCTGTTTTTCTAGTTTGTAATAAGTTCTAGTACTTCTTTTTATATAGAGTTTTATAGTATTTTTTCTAAGCAACACATACCTATTTTCTGATCCTTCCTCTTCTTTCCAAAATGAGTAGTATATTGAATAAAAAATATAAACAGTTATTTTTTAAGAATATAATTTTTTTTTCTGTTAAGAGGAGTTTCTCTTTTCTAGTTCCATATACCATCTCAGATGGGATAAAGATGAGGCTGGATGCAAAAATGGAGGGAACGGCCAGCGCAAAGATGACACTGATTGATGCTGCAAGATGAAATGGATTGATGACTACGCTGCTGGTAGAGACCAGATTGTCAGTCTAGTACAACGATAAGTAAGACCAAGTGCATCTCAAAGAAATTAAATTTAAAAATATTTAATACTTTTTGGAAAAGAACTTTTTAACATTCAATTACATGGAAAATCGCTCTTTGGCCGTCATATGGCAAAGTTCTGGAAAGAACCGAGTGAACTTGCAGGGAATACTCCATCCATTTACACTTTGTCAGGCTTGTGAAAATTGAAATGCAGCTGTAAAAATTCAAGAATTGTCTCTTTGGATTGTAACTTAACATGCAGACGACAGATAACATTATATGCAATTAAAGTGACAAGAGGGAAAGCTTTTTTTTTAGGATATGAATTTCTCCTCAATTTCATTCAACTGGATCGGTTGTAACCACCACCGAGAACGTTTGGAATGTTTTAGTAGCCAAACATCGTGCAAAAGAAAAACCGAACCTTTTTTGACTTGCCTATAGAAAACCCATGCTTTTGTCTTTTTCTGTCTGCACGACAGAAACTACTAAATCATCATCTTATTACATAAGTCGGCGTATCCGGCTTATTTTTCCTTCAGGTGTGATCTAATACATTGTAGCATCATAATGTAAAAACCTACAATCATGGAAAAAAATGTTGCCACACTTTGTCGACTTGGCTGTAAAGCGGCCCCCTCTCCCCCTAGGCAATGTTGTCCAAGTCATGTTGTTAGCAGCCTTGTCAGGTCCCGCCCCACAATTAATTGATGGGGGGTAGGGGAAGGATATGGATAAAGCAAAGACCATCTGCTTTTCAATGAAACAATGAATTACTCAATTCGGATCATAGCTGTGAGCATGGGAACTGTTTGATTTATATTGTATCAAGTGTGGCACTATTTTTTTCCATGATTGTAGGTTCACGAAAAATGGGGAGCGCTTTTTTCTTGGAAACTCGTCTCTTTAAGTTACTATGTCAGGGGTTCTCATTATTTTAAGCTGATGGGCCAGAGAATGCCAAAATATTTTGAATTTTTTTCCTACTAGAGGGCCACATACAGCCTGAAGTCTATGTTTTCCTTTATATTTTTGAGTCAATTTGATGGCGCAAAATCATGGTTGGCGGGGGCGGATTTGGCCTTGGCGCGGGCCGCCCTTGAGAACCCCTGTACTATGTGAACACTTATCAGTACACAAACTTAAACTACTATTAATAAATTTCATTAAAATTAACAAACTAACCCCAATTTTTTGCTTTATTGTTTCACTGTTGCATTGGAAAAGTTCCATGCAAGACACCTAATCTGAAACATACACATTTAATAGAAAGATTATGGGGGGTTTTTTTGTGGTCCCCAATACTTTCACCAATCTTACACAATAACTTGGAGATGCTGTTTGAAGACATTTACAATGGTCCTAAATACCTTGGGACCCTCTCGTCTTGCACCCTTTATTGGCTGCAAATAATTGTATGTGACCACCATCAGCATAATGAAGTTAGACTCAAGCACTATCAATATAAACATTATGCAATGAACATTATGCGCTCCAAAATAATGATAAAATTTTTTTGTTTATTTAAATGTATATGTAATTCTCACAAAAACTTGATGCAACTTAATACTATACTCTGAATGGGGTAATACATGGTCCTTGTTAAAATGTTGATACATATTATGAAAAAAAATTTAAAACACGTATTGTTTTTATTGGCATGTGTGCGCTTAGTCCATCATATATAAGTTGCTTCATTCTATCTAAATAATTAATGGAGTCTGTTCTACTATTCTACCAAATAGCAAGCACTGCATTCCTTGGATCTAATGCCTTCATGAAATATTCATTAAATTATTGTTTTTGGTATTTCCATGTCTTTTAATATTGTGGCGTTTTTTGGTTCTTCGCCTGGGGAACTTACTCAAATGGTAGATGAATTAGAAAGCAACTCGCGTTTTTAATATCGAACAGTCTTTATTTATTTAGTCGAGTAATTTCTATCAACTACACTCAATGAACGGCCCTGACGAACACTTCTCACTTGTGATCCACTCAGTGAAACTGGCTTGGCCACAAGGGGGCGCTAGACCGTTCACGAGCGGAGCTCCTTATCGCCACATCACCCCCTCGCCCTCCAAGCGAGTACCACTCAATCTTTAGTTAATATTTTTATAAACCTTGATTGTGTTTTCTAAAAATGCATGAAAGACTATTGTGACCATTGCCCCTACCCAACTGGTAAAGGTCAGGCGAGACAAATAACGAAAGTCCTGTCGCTGGTTAGCAAACGCGACTCTTGTTTAAAAGAGATCACTTATTATATTTTGCTATGTGTAATGCAAGCAAACATGAATCCAAAAGCATAAAACTTTGATCTAATGCACTATAAGCATTGATGAAAGAATAAGATTTTTAAGCATCTACATAATCACCATTTACACTAATGATTATTCTTCCTAAATTGGGCCATGCAAGCTACCAAAACTTGGCTTCTCGAAGTTATAACCTCCATAATTTGTTTGTTTATGTTGAACATCTGCAGCTGTATGCCCTGTAATAACACCGAACCTGTCTGCCGTTGCTTCCATTCACAAACACATTCAAGTTAAAAAACCCCCCCCCAGGAAATTGTACGCGCAAACATCCACGCGGCAAACATGGAATGGGTAAAATGACGGAGTAAAAAAAAAATCGTTTGGCCATAGTGCCAAGTTATGCACTAGTAAAAACTTGCTGTATGCAAACAACCTATGGTGTGGGAACTTTTTTGAATCTCACTTGGCACAATGTTTTGAACTGAAAACTAAATTGACTTAACTCGCAAGTTTGAGCGCTTAGGCTGAACAAAGACATTTTGACATCAAACTCACATTCGGCCACAAGCCTAAACAAACGGAGCCCAGACTGATTTGTCCGGTGTTTACCCCACCCGGAGTGCATGAATTTGGAGCCGTCCATCTGCTCGACACACTGCCACGAGGCTATGTAGACGAAGCAATGTGGACTACATTTTTTAAGTCCTCTAAATCATTAACTCTTTCCATATACATGTAAAACATCAAAACATATATTAGTGTTCGTTCATGAATGGGTGAACCACCTAACATTTAAGACAAGTGCTCGCCAATATGCGCTGCATTTTACTTTGCATGTCGTACACGGAAGACTCCACCAGACTAATTATTGCGGTGACCAATTTTTCGTCGCTACATACAATAATTTTAGAACACAGCGCTGCGATACATCTCATGCATTTCCGTACAGCGAGGACTTTTTTTTGACTACACTTGCCGCCTTTTCTCGAATGTTCTTCAAATCTCAATATTTCAACATTCTTCCACAACTCAAAACCTGACGCGATCGCATGTTTTCTATTCTATACTAACAAAACTTGACCTTAATTAACTTACTACCTTAAAATTACAGGCTTCGATTACCCTTAAAGTTAACGAAGTTTTGCTTTTATATTCGCAACTTCTCATGCAAACTTATTGCCACTCCCAAACATCAATGTCACAAGCTATTTTCACACGCTTCACTGTCACCGACTCGCATCAATCTCTACTCATCACCGGTGCACCAACTAACCCACTTCAGCAGTTATTTTTAAAAATCGCGTCATGACAAGCAAAAAGGTCCTTTTCAAATCTTCCGTGTTTAAACAAAAAATCGAATTTACCAGAAAGTTTCAGCCACTGTAGCCATAACTTGAGTTCCATTTTCTCCTGTTATACAAACGTTTGTCCCACTACCAACGTGACCTAACAAACACCTTTTTTACTTTTATAATTTACAAAATTCAAGAAAGTCCCACACGGCCGACTGCTACATCCCATGTCCGTCATCAAACTCTTACAGCATGGAGCGCACTGAAATTACCTAACCGGCTTTGGAACTTCACGAGTTTCAACATAACTTTAAGGTTGAATTGGCTGGGTTAATGTCACAAATACATTTCGTCGCATCACAGTCCGGATCAATCCTTCTACCTAGCGTTTTAGCGAATTTTCATCCAACAGAATCATCCATCAATATTGCCCAATTAAACAAATCACAGCATACGCAGCAAGATGGCTTAACGTTTCTGTATATAATCAGTGTCAAACATTGTTGCAAAAAAAAGCAGAGTATTTTCACTGCAAGGTCCAATGGCAAATCCAGTTTTTTGAAAACATATTCGGCGACTGCTAAATCCAATATTCGTCATCTTGAAAGTAAAATCCACGTGTTAGAACCACAAAATAAAACATTGTCTCGAGCTGTCCAATGGTTACAAAGATCCACAAATAAAATTCACACATGGTCATGCATCATTCTTGTAAAAAAAATCCGCCCCTTGGCCTTGATGTGCTTTATCAATCCATGTTATGCATATTCATGCATCATGTTGCATGCACCTGCAAGTTGTCTTACAGTACACGCCGCGTCTCCGGCTGCCCACCACATGGCAAAGCCATGGGTAGACGAACGTCTGACTGAATTAAAAGTTCACATGTTGGTTGACTGCGAGGCCTGCGAGAGGTTTTTTTAAAATTAAAAACAGGATCATAACTTGAAAGTTGTAAAGATTCTTTCATTTCCAACCACGTGTGGTCGTTGGGGGTTCTCGCGCCTGGGAACTTACTCAAATGGAATGAGTTAGAAGCAACTCACGGTTTTATATCGGACAAGTCTTTATTTATTGCAGAGTAATGTTCTATCAACTACCCTCAATTAACGCCATGATCGAACACTTCTCAAGTTGTGATCCCCTCGAGTGAAACTGCTTGGCCACCAGGGGCGCTCGACCGCTTCCCGAGCGGAGCTCTTATCGCCACATATTTATAATAAGCATGTCCTTGTTTTAGTCTAATGGCCTTGGTTTCTGTGGTTTTAAGGCTGACTCAGATTTCTGAGGAGGGCACCCTCAATTTTCAAAGAAATCTGTTTTTTTGCATTGCACACAATGGCGTGTCATATACTAATCACCTGTGAAATAACAACTAAAATCAAGTCCTTCATATATAAAATCACAACTTTATAAAAATAATTCCGGATCCGGATTTTTGTTATACACAGTATCCCTAGGGCAATGTTACAACTGTACTAAAATGCTTACTCTGCCTAAACGAAAAATCCAATTAATCTCCAACTTTGGAATTCAGCACTAGAGGTGACTATCTTAGTTTTAGTTGACTAACTTTTAATTACTGCACAAATAATTATATTCAAAATCTCTGAGGCGGCCTTTAAGTTCTTTGTGGTTGCATGTTGTATTTGTATCAGTGTGGTAATTGTGTTCTGAATAAATACCAGTAAAGGTATGGGTTGTGCTTGTGTGGTGTTTGCAGTGTGGGTGGGTATCTGTTTGGGTAATGTTGTGTGGTGTGTGTGAGAGGGTGTGTGTGTTTGTCATCTGTGTGTCCACGTTTTTATTTAAAATACTTAATCTGGTATCATGTGTCGCAAGTGCACTTCTGTGTATTTTCCGATGTTGTTTGAATATCCATAAAACAGTTTTGAAAAGTCACATGTCAGATTGAATTTTAAACTAAATATGAAATTTATTGTATGGCCCCATGCATTGCTTCACTTTCCCTTTAATCTTACCTTGAAAAAAAAAAAAAATGCTCTTCCTTGAAATTTATTTCATGTTTTCAGGTAACATTTAAGAAAATTCATTACTTTGATATTTTCAATTACAGTTTTTGCTGACCATCTCCTCTTCATTTAGCCTTGACAACAAACAAAATCTTATTTTTCTACTACTTTTATCACCTACCTCATGAACAATTTGTTATAGAGGCTCATGTTATTTTCATAACACACTTCATTGCACTTATTTAACCAATTGCTGGGAAATATCTGGTACAGCTTAACAATTTCTCTTGGCAAATTCCTCTGCATTTTAACCAATTGGTTATCTATTTTTATATCTGACATTTTTGAACATGATCATTTGCTATGTAGAGATTAAATAGAAATCTAACATACTGTAAAATTATTCCTAATAAATTTGTCTGCAAATTTGTTTGGAACTCTTTTAACGTCAACATTTGCTGTGGTAAAGATTTAATGGTGCGTACATATGGCGAGATGGATACCAATTTATCAGAGGTGTCAGCGCACGTAGGGCTATAAGCCCCTTTGTGTTAACGTTCTCTTGGGCTCTTGCATGATTTATCATTAGAGTGAGTCCGATATTCCATATTGCATGTAATGTATTTCTAAGAGAAATGTGTATTGAGGTTACTTTATGCCCATAGGTATTCAAATCCTCATGTGCCCATGTAGTCTTGCTATTTCTATCTTATTATTGGGAGCCAATATGCCAGTGGCAATATATGTCCTTATTTTAAAAGACCACAAAGTGGTAAAACAATTTTTTTCTGCATATAAGCATTCTAATTTATTACTAGTAATTGAAATTTGCTGAAGAATTTAAAGTATCAAAATACCATTCCTAGAACAAATCCCTTGTGTATATTTCACATTAAATTTGGAAATTACATTTGTTACCGAGAGGTTTTAATTCAAGAGAGGAAACTTCAATAATTTGTAGTATAACAAGGATCTTTGCTGCCTAATATGCAAGAAAAGTGGTTGAGCATGTTTAGGCATCATCAGAGATCTTAATTAAGGATGAAAATTAGCTTACAGGCATTGGCACTTAACACTTGATTTCATGTTTTATCGAGTGCATAATGAGTTATCAAGTGAACACCCAAAACTGCTTCAGAGTTTATGTATATACATTTTGTCACCTTTATTATTACAAGGTTCTACCTAACATTTTACATTTTTATTGTTTTTATATTATGGGCTTTAACACTAAATAAGGGGAGTTCATATTGATTAATATATTTTTTTTAATTTCCAGTGCCATGTTTTAATGCTAAATTAGTTTTGCCCAAGATTTTATGTAATTGTCTAAATATCAGTGGAAAAAAAATAAAACCAGACATGGTATTCTTATGCTAATTAGCATTTATAAGCATTTTGGTGGTGCTGTTCAAAATTTGTTTTATCTCTTAAATTACTGGCGTTACTGGAGCAACTTTTTAAAATTTTTATTGTAAATGTATTTATGTTCTCCTATGAGCTAAATTTTATGGATAAAGCCCTTTGGGAAAGTGTTTTTTTTTTGTTTTTCAGCAGGACAATTTGTTGTGCGACATAAAAATAGTGTTTGGACCGCCAATTTGAATTTAATAACCACTTATTAGGCCAGAGTGTAGATAGAAAAGATAGAAGAAATATCAAAAAAGAGGCACAAATGTCATGCAAAAAAGATCTAACAGAGTAGTAGTCTCCTAGACTGTTGACATAGCAGCACTGTGTGCATGTGGTACACAAGGCTTCTTTATTTAGATTCTAGTGAAATGACAAGACTAGAGTTTGTGTACTTGTATGTCACATGTGTGTCTCCAATAGAGTGGTGCAAAATCATTTTCAAGCAGGCAACATGTAATAAATATGGTATCTGTAAGATTTGGTAGAATGATAACAGCTCCTGGCCATGGCTTTGCTCCACTGATTCAAAGAGCGAAGGGGAATTTTATAAAACAAGGACTTAGATCTGGGAAATTCTCCAAAGATGACAACTATTGCATTTAGATCGCTTTAAAGAGACACTGGCACATTTGAAAAATAGTGCGCCCTCAAGATTTTTCAAAATCAATATTTTTTCATGGTTGTAAAGCTTTTATATACAAAAGCCCTCATCCGAAATGATTAAGATCAAATCAGCTTCCTTATGGGTAAACAGAACAATTTTATAATTTAACGTCGCCGGCGACGTTAAATTCAGCAGACGACGAAAATGGCTTTTAACACAAGAACACACACTCCGAATGCATGTTTCTCATGCTATGCACACTGTTTGACCGGTCTATAACCTTTGTGGTTTTAATATCAGTGAGTACGAGTCAAAAATATTCAGGTAATATACACATTTGTTGATTAAAGTTATGGAAAACTTAAAAGTTGGCCTACAAATTACCTGGATGTCTTTATCCTCATATCAATGTCCCTATCTGTTTTGGGGTATGTTATTTTTATGTGTAAAATATATCTCTGTTCTTCCAATGGCCTAGACTATCATTTGAGAGCAAATTGAAGAAATTTCATATTTTGTGAAAATGTGCCAGTGCCGCTTTAAAGTCTTGTCAATGTTGATACATTTTAGTCAAAAAAAGAACATAAACATTAAATGTTTTGAACCCTTTTACTCTTGAATGAAATCTTTGTTTTGGTCATGATTAACTAATCATGATTAGTCACCTGACACAAGACAAACAATAGAGCTTGTTTATACTTGACACTTCTTCAAGTTGTATTTGAAATTCTGATCATCACTCGAAACACAGATTTCACTAAGTGAAATCAAAAGAGCAAAATTAAGCATGGCAAGAAAGCCAGCAGCATCCCACAAATCCTTTTCAATCATTATGCCTTAGGCCACAAAAAAAATTGTTGTATTGGAGTAATAATGCATTACTACATCAAATCATCACACATAGTCTATGTAATGTTATTAATGTTGATACTTTTGACTCTTATTATTGGAAATCTTAAAGAGAAGTTGCCAAAGTTACACCAGAACACAAAATATATTGAGAAAATCGGTTAAAAATCAGGGTAAAAACAACTTGAAAAATAAGATTTTTGAAAATCAAAAAAAAATTAGGGTAGGTATACTTTTGTACAGGGCTTGATTTTCAAAATTAGGATCGGGCGGGTTACTCCAATACAACAATTTTTTTTGGCCTTATTAGGTGCATGTGTATACCAGTCACAAATGATATATGACTATGGAAATGTTAAAGGTGCTTGTTCCGATCCATGGCTATTGTGTTCTCTACATGATACGAAAGCTTATTTGCACATACGCCCCATCAAGTACCGCGGGAAACAAACTTGCGGTTTTGATGGTAGAAGCAATAATGCATATTGCAAAGCCCTATTCAATACTGTGCTAATCTTGATGGTTAACCACTAAAACGGCGGTTTTTCGTTCATATCTTGGGAATGAAATGGATTTTAAGGCTCATATTTCAGGACAACAATGAGAAAAAAAAAAAAAAAAAAAAAAAATGTTATTAATGTTGATACTTTTGACTCTTATTATTGAAAATCTTAAAGAGAAGTTGCCAAAGTTACACCAGAACACAAAATATATTGAGAAAATCGGTTAAAAATCAGGGTAACTTGAACAGGGCTTGATTTTCAAAATTAGGATCGGGCGGGTTACTCCAATACAACAAATTTTTTTTGGCCTTATTAGGTGCATGTGTATACCAGTCACAAATGATATATGACTATGGAAATGTTAAAGGTGCTTGTTCCGATCCATGGCTATTGTGTTCTCTACATGATATGAAAGCTTATTTGCACATACGCCCCATCAAGTACCGCGGGAAACAAACTTGCGGTTTTGATGGTAGAAGCAATAATGCATATTGCAAAGCCCTATTCAATACTGTGCTAATCTTGATGGTTAACCACTAAAACGGCGGTTTTTCGTTCATATCTTGGGAATGAAATGGATTTTAAGGCTCATATTTCAGGACAACAATGAGAAAAATACGGCCTTTCATCTGATATCAAAATCGATACTACTTCCGGGTAAATCAGGGGGGGTCCCAAAGACGATCGGAACATGCACCTTTAAACTAGATACAGTCTTATAGATAATATCAGTGCTGATTAGTGTGTGTATGTGAAGAAATATAATGGAGCATTCTACATGGTTCTTTCAAATCTGCACTTATATTGATTGATCCCATAACAGCAGATGGAAAGGATCATTCCCATCTCCTGCAAGCAAGCTTCCCATCCCAAAATTGACAACTTTTGTGCATATTTTAGAATTTATGCCCTTCTAAAATGAGCTTTTATAGCCTGCCTCCAAACATTTGTCTGATCCATCACTGACTAATTTGTATTCAAGTAGCGCATGTTAATGGGCTCTGATCACAGCCCAAAATGGGAGCAGACATTTTAATGACACATCTACCCAAGATAGCATCAAGGACGATATCAGATATTAACTTCAGATGAAGTGGGGAGATACTAAAATTGTGAGGATTATATGGTGTTTTTTTTTTTTTTTTCATTTGACAATGTGTTCTACTTGAAATGTCCTAGGAGTATAAAAAACTGTTGGTTTTCTAAATTATGTGAAACAAAAAGTCATATTTTGTAATTTAAGTCATTCTAGTCATATCAGATTGTAAAAGAAAATATAACAAAGACATTTAATATGGTTTCCCTCCATTGAAAATGGGGGGTCAATTCCGGGTCATATCTCCATTCTGTTCCCTATAACTGATGCCCATGTATAAATGAGTCAATCTTATGGTTGAATAGTGTGTATTTAGCTGGCACTGTGCATTATGCATCATGGGAGCAGCACAGAGTTACATTACAATGCTCATGTTGTAGTGTAACATGAATGTGCTGTGTAGTCACATCCATTGCTCATACTGCAAATCCCATCTGCCATGTGTGGATTGATGCCGATTTGAAGCTGTCATGTAGAATACCCCCATTGACACCATTTTTGTTTTAAAAGTAGAATTTCAACATTCAGAGCTCTTTTTAAAGTGCTATCTGACATTATGATGTATGTGACAAATGTAAGAATGAATGAATGATACTCTTGGTAATTAAGGTACCACAAACTGAAAAAAGATGATTAAATATTAAGGAAGAGTATTGCAAAAATATGATAATATGAAAAGACGACGTAGCCAAAGGACAAAAGGTAAACTGCTAATCAAATTTCTTCATTGACAAGTCAACTTCATACGTTTTTTTGTTGTTATGGTTTTTTTTTGACAATAAATTACCTCTAGAAACTGGCTTAAAGCAATAACAGCACATTTTTTAAGAGCACCCCAATTTAAAAAAAGATAGATTTTTGCACAGTTGCATTGATAATTAGAAGGTAAAATTGTGTATAGTATCAAAATTCTCTCTCTGATGTGAGGAAATTCTGTATTAGAAGGATTAATATTGAGGATCCCCGATAATAATTCACCAGCTGCTGGAAACATCCTTCCAATATGAAATAGCCGGGAACTAGTGCCATGTAGGTCTACGCTCATCCATTAGCTATTCTGTTGTTTAACGCAAGTCAAGTTAGAGGTAATTTTCGTAAGGTGGCGATATTTCATAGTGCATGTTGCAAAGCCCTATTCAATACTGTGCTAATATTGATGGTTAACCACTAAAACGGTGGTTTTTTGTTTATATCTTGGGAATGAAATGGATTTGAGGGCTCAAATTTCAGGACGACAATGAGAAAAATACAGCCTTTCATCTGAAAATTGGTACTACTTCCGGGTAAATCAGGGGGTCCCAAAGATGATCGGAACATGCACCTTTAGGTTGACTTGCCAAGAAAAATCTTGTCAATTTTTTGACAGGTTAGACAGGACTGAGATAAAGCTCTTTTATTAATGTACTTCAAAAGTTAGACTAATATTAAGAAAGATATTGATTTTTTTTTGTGACTATCATTTTTTCTGCCTTTTGTTGTTTGGTTATATATTGCTGTTATTTTTTTCCTTTAACATATCATGATTAAGAGAAAAAGAAATATTACACAAATAAATTTCAAGGCTGTTAGAAACCAAAATGTAATTGACAAAAACAAAAACAACACAACAAAACAAAACAAAAATCAACAAAACTGTAGTAAAAGCATTAAAGAAATAATAGCACATTTTTAAAGAGCACCCCAAATTTCCCCAAAATGTTGATATTTTTGCACAGTTGCATTGGTAATTGGCTAGTAAACTATACCTGTGAATGGTAAAGCTCCAAATTATCTATGTGTCGCATACAGAATCTTTTAATTAGAATTAATAACGGATCCTGATAAATAATTCAACAGCTGCTGGAAAAACGTCATTCCAAATGAATTCAAGAAATAGAGCCATGTAGGTGTCAACGTTCGTCCATTAGGTATTCTGTTGAGTTCAGGAAGTCAAGTTAGGATTCTTTTCATGCGATGTGGATTCATAATGACAGCCATAAATTTCACATTTCCAGCCCTGCCATGAATTAGGATCAGGATCCACAAATCTAATTAGAAAATCCTTCTTTTATTATGCATGCCACATTTGTAAGCATTACCCCATTACAGATATAGGTTTACTAGCAAGTAGCACATATCATGTTTGGGCGTCCAAGTGTGTGAAAATATCGAATCTAAAACATGATAATGATAAAAATAGGATGATTTACGCCCAATATTAATTGGTTTGCTATGAGTTTTAATATTGGGCGAGACGCAGCGAGCCCAATATTTTTGCACTCATAGCTCGACCATTAATGTGCGGCTTAATCGATCCAATTTTATATCACAACTGTGCCATAATCTCAAATGTGTAAATTGGGGGCACTCGTCAAAAAAATGTGCTATTGTGCTTTAACCATTTATCCTGGTAAATCTGTTAGGGAATCAACATAAGGCATGGGCCTTTTTTGGGGTTTTTTTTTTCGATGGCTTTTCAACTGACCACAGACCATTTGGGAAGCCATTTTTAAAAATACTGATTAAGACTATACTTTGATTACTACCAAATAGAACCAGGATATAACAGTGTGAAATGATATGGGAATAATGTAGGCCGCAAGCAAGCAAGAGAAGCAAGAGTGTATTTATGCGTGGCCCACCAGATTCTGTGAAAAAGCTTGAGTACATTTGGTTGACTTTTACGCGCGGAACGATAACAACCGATAATTTCCCGGCCTATTTGGTGGTAATCAATAGTATAGGCTGTATTTTGGACTCCTTGAATGATTTGATGCTGTTTCCGAATATATCATGAAAATGCAAAACTTTGAAGAGATTTTAAATGCTATTTTTTTTTTTTTTTTTTTTTTTTTTTTTTTTTTTTTTTTTTTTCTTTTTTTTTTTTTTTTTTTTTTTTGTTACCCACGTGGCCTGAAGAATAATGGACTAATTTAAATGAACAAACTGGATTGTCTTTATAATCTATTTTCTTTCTGGAAGGCTGTCATAAAACACACCTGGTTACCCATACTAGTTACATCACAAAATTGTATTAATGAACATAAATTTCATTTTAGCCGTTAGCTCCCCGATTGACGTCAATAGTAGAAGAAGTTTGGAGAAAAACAAAGTTAATTAAACGTAGGTTGAGCTTTGTTTCTGTTTTTAAGATTTAAAAGGTCAGTACAGATTAGAATATCATAATACTTGCTGTTTAGATTCACAAAATACAAATGCGTGGTTCACAAACATACGTGTGTACCATAATTTTTTTTTCAACTTCATGGCCTGGAAAAGGTGGGTACTTGGAAACCAAACACAGGAAAGTTTGGCATTATTAGGAAAATTGAACAAATGTATGGTAAGCTACACTTAATAAGTTGTGAAACTCACCTTTTAATTCATAATTATTAAAAAAAGAAAAAACCTAAAAAATTAAAAAAAAAAAAAAAAAAAAAAGGGCAATTTTTAATGTATTTTGTAAGAAAGCCATTATTTCAAACGAAATGCTGCCAAAATGCTTCAAAATTACCAGGTTTTTTTTAGCCAAACACATTCATTTTTGGCTTCAAGGTATTGTCTGAACCAGAACAAAGATTTGGGTTTTTAATGTTTTGAACCTATGAAAAAAAACAAAACAAAAATGCAGGTAAAGACTCCCAGTGGACCTATGAATATAACTTAAATGAAAGGAAAATGAATGGAACAAATAAATGTATAATCAATAATAAAGAGATAAAAACAATGAAATGAGAAATGTAATGATAAGGACACTGAAATGACAACTTGCAAGCTATCCGTGAAAACACCCTCTTGAAATATCAACATCATACAATAACATATCCAAATTTTAACTTCTTAAACAGCTTTGAAATGTATGCAATGTTATTAGTTCCTGCCCAGTTGAAATTTGCACTTCAGAATGCATATTTTGACACTGTGGTATAAACATATTTTGCAAGTTTGTACAGTTGCCTCATGCCACATTTTGCTATAGTTGCGAATTCTTGTTTAAGAATGAGAATAGCACATGACTTTAGAACCAGGAGTCTCTCTACAATGAATTGAAACCGGTAATACCATTATTTTACATGGAAGAACTTGTTCACCCACTTAAAATAATGGTATGGCATTGGTTCAAGTCATCATAGAGAACGAAGTACTGGTTCAAAAACATGCCTTTATTCGTCTAGTTGCAATGAGTAGTATGCAACAGTGGACATTAATACACTCACAACATAATCTTAGCGTTGGGCAATATATAAACCATATATGATAATTTTGCAATTATCAGTGTAACATTGCCACTCCTAAATACAATTTTATTGAGTATTACACAGCAATCAAATTGTCATGATCAATAAAACCATATATTTATTTTCATTATTTAGACTTTCAAGGAAAGAGAATGATGAAAAGACGGTATCATCAAAAAGCATGCATGCCTGGTACTCGTACGTACCTGGTGTTATTATAATTACCGCCGATAAAAATACAGCACAGATCAGCAAGATTACTAGTAAGGATATGAGGATGCCACGCCAGTTACGACTATCTGAAGCTACCTCCGACCCAGTTACTATGGCACACAGAAAAGGGAAAAAATAGAAAACCGATGATTATATTTTGATCATAATGTATCTCATACAGATTATCAGTCCAGTGGGTATAGTCTTTTTCAAAAGGGGGTTATGAATATGTTAATTCATGCACAGATGCATAAGAATGAGACAAGAAATTATTAGCTTATGACACAGAATAAAAATATTCTATCAGTAGAGAAATATATTCTTTGGTATGCAGGATTATACTCATTGAAATATTAAGTCCACGCTATGTCAACTACATTCGACTAAGAGCGTGTTTTCTACTGCCGACACGGCAAACCGGATTTGATGACCCGAATAGGGACCCGGCTTTTTCCGCGATCTCACTGTTTCATTGAGGCACATACGGTATGTTGGAATGCTCGGACTTGCCCTTACCGCTACTCGATGCTTTCGACAGACGCAGCTGGGGTCACAAGAGATCCCCCTGTCCAGAAACTTCCATGCGTTTCTTTCTCTCGAGAGTGTTTAAATGTTGCCTATTCCCCAGTTACTTATCATACAGTGTTATTTGTATGGATGTAATACCAGGTCAAGGTGTAAAGTAGGACTAACCTTTTTTTTTTTTACCCAAAGAATGACCCATGTTCATCATAAATTTTATGATGGTTGATCACTTTTGAAATGAAAAATGTTGAACAAAAACACCACGTCCGAAGTCGCAGTACCAGCGCGGCATTGGCATCATTTCCTGCCAAACGGCACAAACATGTCAAGTCCATGCACAGATGCTTCAGAATGAGACAAAAACATGACTAGCTTATGATAAAGCATAAAAAATATGTCTATCAGAGATAAATTATTCTTCTGGGTTATGCCAGTTATTATACTCATTTGAAATATTAAGTCCTACACTATGTCACTACATTAGGACTAAATGTACTGATCCTAATATAAGGGACTACAAAGTAGTCCAAGCCACCTGCAGCACTCAAATAGTTGAAAATAATCCTGTGTTATCTTTTTGTTGTGGAAAAGGGTTGATCATGATTGAATCACAATCAGAGTTGTCCATCTGAAGATTTTGAACGTACCAACTATGGCCTAAACCACAATATTGTAGTTTATTCAAAATTACATGACAACTTCTTTGAATATTTCCTAAGTACATCCTTCTGTACAGAAACTCAATATGAGATTAAAATATGATTGAAAATTGGGCAAGATTGCACTGTTTATTATACACTTAAGAAGACCTTATTCAAACCAATTCTCTCATCTCCAGTATGATTGGCTTTCTGAATCTCAATCTGTTCTGTACATTACCAGTTTACGTTAGTTGAAATGTTGTTATAACCAAGTTGTTTTAAATGAAATAACATTTCAGCCCTGTAGAAAATTTTTCTTCAATTATTTTTTTCAATATTTTTCTTTTTTTAAATAAAAAGTATTTGAAATTGCATGAGCAACTTAAAAGTGAAGGGGGGGATACAAAAAACAATCTATAGATTTTCCCTTAGGTATGAAGCAACCAATGATATTATCAAAAAAGTTTACTAAGGAGAGTATTTTCTTAAATGTAAACATCTACAATCGATGTTACTATAACCCTAAACAACTAAACTCACTAAAAGTCACCCAAAAGGAGTGAGGAAAAGCACTAAGTATATAAAGTAGCAATGACTCATAAAATACCACTCATATGGGACGAAATCAGCTGGCAGGGCCAGCGAGACCGCCGTAGCATGCTATCCCGTGTCATGGGGCTGGGGGCCCGAAGGGCCCTGGGTTCGAATCCACCCAATTTGACGGACTTTTCTTGTTTCCCTCTTCCTCACTCCTTCAGTCCCTCCCGGGAGACCGAGAGCGGGGTTAGAGTCCGACCTAATGCAATGTATTGAAGGTAAGTGGAAAGTGTCACACCATGACATGACGTTAACTAAACAAAAGGTAAAAATGTATAATGAGAAAGCAAATTATAATGAAAATCAAAATCGGTTTAAAAATTTTCTAATGTGTAGACATAAACTGAACGGTTATATAGCTTTTAAAGACTGACTCAGAGTTTTTCCGGGCGCACTCATTTTTCAAACAAATCAAGTTTTTTGCACATACGTAATGCTTGTCCATATACTAATCACTGTGTGAAATAACTAAGCTCAAATCGAAGTCCTTCATGTAGAAAATCATGATTTTGTTATAAAATTCTGGATCCGGAATTTTTGTTATACACAGTATCCTATGGCACTGTTACACTGTATATAAATGTTTACTGCATGAAAACGGAAAATACGATTCATCTCTAACTTTGGAATTAAGCATTGTAGGTGACTATCCTTAATTCTAGATTACTATTTTTAATTCCTACACACAAAAACTATATTTCGAAATCTCTGAGTTCAAGACTTCTTTTTTTACTGAAATATCAGGTTTGACACTTTTTTAGTTGAATAGAATGGAACATTTTCACTTAAGCTGCCAGTAAAAAATGAAAAATACAAGAAACAGAAATTTGCCTTTTTGTTTTTGTGGCATTTTGTTTCTGACAACTTGAACAAAAAGTGGATTTTATTTGGGATTTGTCAGCTTTCTTTTAGTACAGACTGACAATTTTTAACATTCCAGTAGACACATACTACTGAATACTCAATTAATTTGAAGACTCAGTTGTAATCATTCATTTGAAATATTACTAAAGGGAAGTGCCTTGATATCTCATCTTTGTCTTTCTTTGATTTTTAGCATTTTGTTCCATGAAACAAAAGTGACAGGAGGAGATTTTTTAGGATACAAATTTTTCTCAAATTTCACTGGATCGGTTGTAGACCACCTACCGATGTTTTGAAGGTTTATTAGACAAACAGGTGCAAAAGAAAATCGCAAACCTTGTTTTGAACTTGCCTGCTATCATAATCATTCCCCATAGAAAATCAAGCTTTGACTTTCTGTTGTGCACCACAGAAACTACTAAATCATCATCTTATTACATAAAGACGGCACATTCAGCTTATTCACTTCAGGTGTGATCTAAGACATTGGTAAGCGTTCCAAATATGCAAGAAAAAACAGGGTTCGAGAAAAATTGGGGGTGCTTCTTCCTGGAAATCTCCTCATGATCATGTTTATTTGACCATTGTTGTATAAGGGATTCAAGTCTCATAGTGGCTAGTCTTGCAAATAACAAAAAAGTCAAACTATTGCCCATATTAAAAGTGTGTTTAATTTTTTGCATTTAGTACCATAAATCAAAATTTACATGACTTCCAAATATAGAAATGCAATTTTCAACTTCCTGTAAAACAAACATCCTTCATTCTGAGAAGTTATTGTGAGAATGACAAGACTGATAAAAATTGTGACAACATTCTCCATAGACTTAGGACAATCCAAGTATTTCATTTTGGGCTATATTGCTTGCATTATAATTCTCAAAATGTCATTTTATGATGCACAGCATTGTTCCTGACTCTCCACCACCCCCCCCCCC
>JAMKCH010085169.1:0-44238 GCA_023653785.1 Ophioderma brevispina
CTTTTGAGTTTTTGACGTCGTTTGCGTAAAAAACACCCCCGTTTGGTTTTTTGACGTCGTTTGTGTAAACAAACCCCCCTTTTGGATTTTTGACGTCTTTTGCGTAAAACACCCCCGTTTGAGTTTTTGATGTCGTTTTTGCGGAAAACAAACCCCCTTTTGGAGTTTTATTCGTTTGCGTCCCAACACCCCCTTTTGATTTTTTGCACGTCGTTTGCGTAAAACCCCCCCTTTTGATTTTGACGTCGTTTGTGTAACAACACCCCATTTTGATTTTTGAACGTCGTTGCGTAACACAACCCCCTTTTGGAGTTTTTTGATGTCGTTGCCATAAAACAACCCCCTTTTGAGTTTTTGACGTCGTTTTTTTTGTAAAACAACCCCCTTTTGAATTTTGCGTCCGTTTTTTAAAAAAACCACCCCCTTTTGCCTTTGGGCCGCCCATACAAACTATAAGTTCAGGTTTAAAAACCTTGCAAAGGCATTGTGTTAGCCATGACAGAAGTGTTATTCATTCTATGCAGTGCCACCCCCTATTTCAACTACCATACAGGTAGTTCACATTCTTGTTTGGAATTTGTTTTTTTTGTTATAATTGTCACGGTCATTTTCTTTACTATAAAAAAAAAAACCGAATAAAATAGCATTGACTCACAAAATATTAACCCCGGCGGTTCTTTGTGGAAAGAAAAGGAGATCCGCTTGGACAGCTACTTAGTGATGACATTAGTATAAGTATTTAACATCAAACTGCATTATTTGAGCAAACTTGGAAGGAAGTGACCATTGACATGTTTATACAAAATCGCTTATTTCTTCCAAAGCTACTGAACTGAATCGAGTGATGTTCATTAAAATGTTAAGAAGTATGTGGTTTAAGATTCTTTTAAATTTCTCAAATTTGATCACTTACCTTTTAAGTAGGGTCGTCCTATAGTTTAGGGTGTAATTCTTTCATTCTGAGACACCCTGTATGATGTATACAACTATTAGACACCAATGGTGGCCTAGCTATACTTTTCCAAGAATGTTTTTGATTATTAGTTTACTTTGTTTATGTCAGCTAGTGTAATAGCATTAATGAACATCAGATCACAGGAACTCTTTAAGATTTTTCATTTTTGTCATGGGCACTTCCTTTAGTGCATAAAATCCATTTGCAATCATGAAGCAGTAGCAGCAGCAAACGCGAAATAAGCCCTTTACAACAGTCTGTGTCTATGATCTCGGATCACGCGTAAAAAGCGTCATAAAGTATACAAATGATGACAATTTTTGAAGAATTCAACAAAGTTAAAAATATTTACCGAGCACAACATTAAATATTCAAAAAAAGGGATTTTCGAGTACAAGAGGTAAATAATGGAAGTAATCTAAAAAGCCCCTCAAAGGATACATTTCAAGTACACTCTGAGTACACAAATTAAGTTTTGAAATAATCCCAAGGACTTAATCTGATACATTTTCCCGGAAAATCCTTTTTTGCTTTCAATAACAAGGACATTATGAGTACATTACAACTGATCTGGAAATGTACTTTTTTTCATTGGGAATTACTTTTTGATCACATTTGGGTTTTACCACGGGTAACAGGAAAATAGAATTAATCAAATTTAAATCATTCTAAATGGGGCTGTTGATGTGCATTTCTAGGCAGAGCTTGTTTGGGAGTGGCACTGTACTGTTTACCCCAGCCGTAAGAATTGAGAAGTAATGGGGGAATCACGAAAGAATGTGAGAGAGGGGGGGCCATGGAAAACGTTACCAAGTTAGAAAGAGTGTAAACATAAACTTTAAATGGAGAAATGTCATAAAATCAGGGGAATGGCACATTTTTTGGGGAAGCGAAGGAGGGATGCGGTAATATTTGCCCGGAATAAAAGTTTAAATTCTCCATTCCCTCGGCGGAAAGAATGACCGCTCCCGTAGCACTAGTGATAGTTCAGCACAAAGCTATAGCACCTTAATCCACCTTCTACCTGCCAGCACGCGGTAGTTTTTGACCACCAACCATCCAGGAGCAGGTTGCCTTTAACTAAACCCAAAGGGCAAGCTATTGTTCTTTCTTATCTTTTTTGGACTTAAGAATTTTGTTTAACTCACTGACAGAGTAATGAAAAATTTTTTCTTATATATGTCAAAAGTCTGAGGAGCAGGAGTGAAATTTTGCAAAAACCCCGAGACCACTGTATCAAGAGGGTTGAGCTATACTTAAACCAATGCCTAACGCTATTGTGATCGTCATCAATAGCCCGCATCCTCGACGGTTTTTGCCACACAATTTTTAAGTGGTGTCACAATCACCGCTTGCTACCTGGCATCTTTCTGTTGCTGGCAAAAAAGGTTAAAAGCGCTCTGCCATTGGTATGCTTGTGTCACGGTGGAAAAGGCGGATTAAAAATTTGATGGTCATTTGTACGTACTAGCAGTAGATTTATCCCAGTTTTTTGTATACTTGTAACAAACCCAGACCCGGGACGTGGGAGAAAAGAGAAAGGAAGGGGGGTCCTCCTTTTTTTCCACTCGTTACCCCTTCACTGAGAAAGAGGAGATTTTCCATAGAAATGCCCCATCAATTTTTTTCGAACCCATGCGAGTTTTTTTGCAATTTTGGAATGCTTACATGTGTTAGATAACACAATGAAGTGAATAAGCCGAATACCCGTCTTTATGTAATGAATGAGATTTAGTGACGACAAGAAATCAAGCAGGTTTTTTTCCTATATGGAAGATTAGGAACCAGGCAAGTTCAAAAACAAGGTTTGTGGTGCCGGTGTGTGGGTCTGTTCGTTCGTGCCTTTTGTCCAGTAAAAAACCTTCGAAACGTTCCGGTAGGTGGTCTACAACAATCCAGTGAAATTTAAAAAAAAAATTTGTATTCTCACAAAAATCTCCTCCTGTCAATTTTAAATGTCAAGAGTGGGTCCATCTGGAACGGCCCTAAAAATCATTTTTTCGCGCCAAAATGATGAAGATCCCGTTTTTCTAAAAAGAACTAAAAAAAAGCTAAAATATTTTACAAGCTTGTTATCCTTCATAACTAATTTGACCATGTGAACAAATCCCCCTTATTAATTTCATTAATGTTTCATTCCAATTAATATGAATTATCTGTCATTATTATGTTCATTTGAGCTGTAAACCTATTCGCCTACTATACACAAATTGATGGTAAATGCATATCACTGAAAACCGCTTAGTAAAATACTAACGTGTGATCTAACACCCCTGTTTTTTTGCTTAACATGGTTGATTTAAAACCAGTCTTACATACATTCTATACACAAAACAACTAGTAGTTTAAATTTCAGTGCATCATGTTGGAGAATATCTTTCTTTTGTTGTTAATGTTTTAGAGTAGTCTTTACATGTGGGTGAGTTTCATTTAAATATGTATAAATTGGGAAATGGTGTTTAGAGGGGTTATGGTTCCACAGGGAGTGTTTAAAATGGACTTCGGCATTATATTGTATCTATTATTAAGTTATACGCAACATTAAGGTTCAACCGGAATCTAATGTTTAAAAACCTTATTAGTAAGATTTTAACAAGGTCTAATTTCATTCGGCTGTCTTCTCTTAAGTACCATCGGAATTGAGAATATTTGGATTACCCCTATTTACGAGTCGCGCATGAAGCTTTCGGTATGACATATCGAATTACACTCTAGTCGATCCTGTTTTCGGGACAATAGATGTCTTCGATACTTTGATAAAGGAAATGCATTTACAAGGTAATGTAATTTAGTTATTTGACATAAACATGATAAATAACCTGTTTCTGACAAGCTTATTTTCAAGCAATTTGTGTGTTACCTGAGATATGGTCATAAGACGCTAACTTGTCCTACAATCGGTCCGTCTGTCCGTTAACGTGGTCAATACCGAGTTCAATTTGTTTTTGATCCGTTCTCTTTATAAATCATATAGCCAATCTGCACGAGACTTACAAAGACATGTAGTGGCATTTTCTACAGGTGTCCCAAAATGGAGTCAAAGCCGCAAGAGCGATAACATCATTAAAAAAAAAGAGGAAATCTGATTATTTTTTTACGTTGCTAGAAATTGTGTTTTGCACTTTTTTACAGAAAAAATCGTGAAAAAAATCGGCATGCGTAAAGCGGGCTTGCGCTAAATATTAATTTGGTCTTTATGTAATATTTACTATTAGTTTATGTTCTTTTGCAAAAAACTGAAATGGCGGTTGTGCATTGTTTAGACAGTGGTCATTATTTATGCCGGGGGGGGGGCGGAATGAGAAATCGATTTTATCGGCGCAAAATCGCATTCCTTAAGCTTCCTTTTTTTCGTTAAATAAAATTCGCATTCTTAGTGGAGGGGCCTAGTAAAATTTGGTGAAGTTCATGTAATTGTTGGCAACCACTGTAAACTTATACTACTGGGTCCGACTATTTATGAAAATCGATGTTGCAATTTTTCTGTTGACCTTTAGATCGCCTTGACACAAGGGTCAAAGGTCAAAAATGGTCATACATCATCCAACGTATTGCAAAAAAAATTAACCTAATTAGAGACAACGCATAATTGCCTCTATATGCAGGCCCAGTCCTAATTCCAAACGCAATAGTTAGGCCCAGTTCTTGCACAATGTCTCATCTGTAAACGCCTACTCCTGCTTAAATGTAGAATGAACCCTACACAACCCCGCATTGTTTCTTGTTATTAGCCTAATACCCATGGGTGAGTAAAGTAAAGCAAGTTGTTTTGTAAAAATTGCCAGAAGAACATGATCGATTAGTCTATACCAAATACATGTAACAAATTGTCGTTATTACCGTGACATAACCACGATCGCACTTCATAAGGCAAAAGTAGTATACTATTATCTTAGTCTCATCAGTCACATGTAGATGTTTTCATTATTTTTTCGATCCATCCAAACCCTGGATAGTCTTTAGTCTAAAGCAAGATCAAGTTAGTCACACCCTATTACAACCCGGAGGGGGGGGGGGGGTGTCTCAGGTTTGGTTTGTGCAGGGACGTGCCTCCTGAAAGCAGTACCCATAGCTAACACCATCTTTTTTTTTTTGGCCTAAAACGGACCCCTAGCTTTACCATAGATTCAAATGTGGGGCCAAATTTAATGAAAATTTAATTTGCCCTTTTTTTTTCCTCAAAGGTACAACATTTTAATTTAGATTGAGAAAATTTGACAATTTTTCCCAACAAATTTGTAAGAAAAATTGTGGGTTTCCGATTGACAAAATATTGAAAAACGACCCATTTCATATACCAAAATTGGCATGAAAAAGGGTCATGATATACCGAAAGGCTGAAAATGGGACTGATTTCTGTGGCACGTCCCCCATGGTCATTTTGTTTTGAGATCCCCCTGCATTACCCACCACCCCATGCAATCACAGCCGGCTATTTAATGACCATTTGTTGTTAAACCAAATTATTTTACACGGTTTTTGTAAAAAGTGCCAGACAAAATTGTGATCTCTTCATTTTTGTATTATGCTGTATCCTTTTCAATCATAGGACCCTGACTAGTCTAATAGGTTAAAGCAATACAAGTTATAACCCCCATACCCAACCCCCCCCCCCTATAATCCCTGCTATAATGCCCATGGTTAAGTAACTGAAATGGTGTACACAGTTAGTAAAAACTGTTCCTCACAAATTTTTTGCGATTTTTCCATAAAAATGTGCCAGAACATGGAAAATTGTAACTGCCTGCCCTAGCTGTCACTTAGTCCATAGTTATAGATGTTATATTCTGTCAATGTTCACCCATACGTTTCACAAATATTAATGTTTCTAACCAACAACTGTTTCGCTCCATTAGCTTCTTTCTTTGATAAACCTGTTTTTTCTTTCCTTCTTTGAACATTGATGATTAATTTTTTCCTTTTCTTTTAGCATATAGAGTGTTTTCAATTGTAATCAGGGCCAATAGCCACTGAGTATGATCTTATTGTTACAGAACCCATTCAAAATCCGCCCTAATCTTATTATTTTGTTCATGAATGTTGGCACTGGCATTATGGAGATGGGGGATAATCCCGAGATCGCAGCAGGTCACCACGCACCCCCCGCCCCCCCCCCACACAACACAACCAAATCCACTGGGCGAAAGGTCCACCTATTGTTGATTTTGTCCCATAAATGGTCCAAAGTGTATAGAAATTTGACAAGAACGTCCACCTTTTTGGTGAGGAGATGCTCAAAAAAGGCCTTTTGGGGGGGCTAATTTGCCTTACCAAAAATTCCACATTTGCAAAGTCCCCCGCACCCCCTAAACAAGGAGTTTAAAAAGTACCCTAAACACTCCACGTAATATTGATTGGTCCCTAAAGGGCAATCCCTAAACAAGGATGGAAAGTGTAATATCCTAACCCTTTAAACAGCACTGACACATGTTCCACAAAATATAAATTTCTATTCTTCAATTTTGCTCTCAAATGATAGTCGAGGCCCATTGGAAGAACCTAGATAATTTTACAACATACAAATACATACCGCCAAAAACCGACAGGGACATTGATATGAGGAATAACGACATCCAGGTAATTTGTAGGCCAACCTTTTTAATTTTCCATAACTTCATCACAAATTTGTATATTACTGAATAATTTTTTGACTCGTCTCCTGATCTTAAAATCACAAGGTCAACAAACATGTGCATAGCGTAAAACCGCATTCGGAGTGCGGTGGTTTCGTGTTTAAAAGCTATTTTTCGTCTTCTGCTTGAATTTAACGTAACATAAAACGTCGCCGGCGACGTAAATTATAAACCGTTTCTGTTTACCCATAAGGAAGCTGATTTGGTCTTAATCATTTCGGTGAGGCTTTTGTATATACAAGCTTTACAACCATGCAAAATATCGATTGTGAAATCTTGAGGGCGCACTTATTTTTCAAATGTGCCAGTGTCCTCTTTAAATATAAGTAATTAGCAATATTTGACCCCTAAGCAAGTAGAAATTTGTGTCTTTGTATGCTATACGATAGCTCTTTACGCAAAAATGAGCCGAATAACACACACACAAAACAACTCGAAATTTCAAAATCGTACACTAAGGTAAGTTCAAATCTGGTTCAAGTGTGAAAGTACAAACAAACCCCTTTTTTTCAAGATTTCAGTGGTTTGATACCCTTGTTACAACTTCATGCTCATGGCCAATCTAGAAAATAATAATAATAACCCTTTTACGCGGTGTTCTTTCTTCTTTTCCTTCTTCTTTCTTCGGTCGCACATGATACCCCTATCAATGAACATGCCCACGCCCCCGGGCCCTAGATGGAAAGAATAATTAAAAATCATACTTTGGCTGAGACTGAAAAGATAACTAGTACACGACTTTTTTCTCTGGTAGTGTCGAAGCGTGGTTTTTTCACGATTGTTATACACAATTCCTAAATTTGGGTTTAACCACGTCTCTTTAACACGGGGTGGGTTGGGTTACACCCTCCCCCCATGAATTAACTTTGCTCCGGTGCGCTAACATGCCAAAAGCTTTCGTAAAACGCTTATGGGTAATTGTTCTCTCATCCTTTCTGTCATTTTATCGAAAAAAAAAATGTGAAGGTATCACCTTCCCGGGGTTAGGGTATTCCTTCAAGTCGAAGGGGGGGGGGGTGGGTTGCCACTACAGATTATTTTATGGTATATTATTGAAAATATTATGCACAGTATGTCTCTAAAACTCCTATGTTTATTTAAACTAGTTTAATGCCCATCATTAAAGCTGAAACCGCAGAAAAGTTGAATTCCTACATTTTTAGCGCAAAATTGATTTTCGCCTAGTTTTCTATGGAAAATGCCAATTTTTGTCGAACCATGACTTATGGATATCATTGGGATGCCATACAGGTATGTTGGTACTTATTTTGATATCAATACAAAAGAGTAGACCATAACTATCCACTTGTATCAAAATCAGCATCGGGCTTTAAAACAAAATTCTCGAGGGGTGTATCCACCCCCTGGGTAAACCTGTTTTTAACAAAAAGGCGTTGGTAAGAGGAGGGATATAGACTACATCACCTTTTCGCTTGTACAATTTCATGAAAACAACTTGGTTTCCCTAGCCATGGGCATTAATAACAAGGTATAATGGGGTTTTGTAGGGTTCACTCTACATGGTGCAAAAACATGAGGCCTAACTCTTGCTTTGGACAGGACTCACCCGACTGGGGTCTGAATAAGGCAAATTTATGCATATTATTTATTGTCTCTAATTAGCTTATTTGCATATACCAAGAAAACAAAAGCTCAAGTAACAAAATAAATATCATATATAATATTCCTTGTGAAATTTGCCACATTTTGATACCAAGGTCGATATACTTTGGACGATGTATGACCATTTTAACCTTTGACCTCGTGTCAGGGTCACTAAAGGTCAATGGAAAAAATGGCAACATCGTTTTTCTGAATAGTCAGACCTAGTAGAATACATTTATAATGGTTGCCAACAATTAACATGAACTTCATAAAATCACTCTCTGGAGAACATAGGCCCCTCCACTATCTCCCTGATCTCATGATTTTTTTCTTTCTTCTCGCGCTCGCATTGATGAAATTTTGTGATCCTAGCACCTTCATTTTTGTTTATGGTTCACTAGAGAAGGGTCCAAAATTTCAGTTGATTGTGACGGTGCGTTTTGATATTATCGGCAAGTGTTTAAATCACGCTATCTCATAGGCCACTCTTTAGTAATTTGCGTTCGTTTACGGAGAAAAAAAAATACCAAAAAAATCAAATTTCGATTTGCTAAGAAGTAGACTGAATTTTCACGTACGATACGTATAGGCCACCGATTTAGATGATATAAAGATCTCATTTTTTAGGTGGGGGGGGGGGCGAGGCTGTGGATCACGAAATGCCAGGACCGCATTTGTGAAATTGACGACTCGACTGCTACACCAACTCGCCCTCTCGAGTGTATATACCATGTGATTAAATATTATATTTAATAAAGGAAATACTAGATACAAGAATTGCTGACGTACTTCCCATAATTTTTTTACCGTCTTACTAATACCATATTACAGGCATGAAATTAATCATGGATTTTGTTCCGAACCACACCAGTGACAAACATGTATGGTTTCAGGAAAGCAAAAGCAACCGGAATTCGACCAATCCATATAAAGATTACTATGTTTGGCAAGACCCGAAAGATGGCTGTGTAGAACCAAATAAAAACAGCCAGACTGAACAGTGTGTACCAAATAATTGGGTAAGTAGATCTTAAACTAGGAACAAATATTAAGACTTTCCATTCAATTAGCTTAGACCCTCGGTTGTTATTTAGTATTAGAGAAGGTAGAGGTGTCGGGAACAAATCGTGAAAGAAAAGTTTGTATTCACCAAATTACCCAACAAGATGTTTAAATTCCAAAACATATGGATGGAATTTTACCAAAAGTCTATTGAAACTTGACCCTTTTTCAATCGAAGTTGCAAATGATCTGCCCAACGTCGGGTATCATTAACAAATGACGAGTGAGATGGTCTTTGGTATTATATATACGAGGTATGAAGCGACTATAGATGTAGCGATACCCACTGCGATCAATATCGGCGGACCAGAAGACCTTGGTCGGACAATGACCTGTACATATTGTGTCATCTTCTCTTAAAAGAGCATAATACAAAGAATATATTTATACATTACAAGTATTGTTCATGATATCGATCAATGTCTTCTACTGTCAAAGAGCGATGCAACGTTCTACACACCTATCTTATAAATGAAACATTCCTGAAAAAGTTTATGCTCATTACGAATATTCCGGCTGCTGGTACAGAATTCCTCCCGATTGATGGCCAAAAATCGCAGAAATTGAATAGAATTGGGTGTGAAGAAATACTTCTCAGCATGCACCTTCAAAATCTTGTTTGGTAATTAGATGAATACCAACTTTTCTTTTACGATTTTTCCCGACACTAATACCTTCTCTAATATTAATAACCGAGGGTCTAAGCTAATTGAATGGACAGTAGTAATTTTAAAGTACAACGCATAGAATTACGCAAATAAAAATACTGTCAAATAATCTCGGAGCGCACCCCCTGCCTTGGGTTAGGGGGGAATTAGGGGGATCTAACAAGAAAAACAACGCTACCTCCCTTTTTGCGGTGATCGCCAGATTTTCCTCTATGGACTTTAAGGATATGTATGTATGTAGGTATGTATATCATAATTCTATGTATCGGAACAACTATTCTGTATTGTTTTATGTATTATTTTATTTATTATATGTATTGTTATTATGGTTATATAGATATTTAATATTGGCATTATTTTCTGTACTGGGTGCCTCCTTATATAATAATAATTACGAGCTAATAACTGTAAGGTCGTTTAACTGTTGCCAGTTAACACGACTTTTTAATGAACATTTGTCACGGTGTGGTTAATACGTAGACTATCACTGGTCTTGCAGGTTAGGGCATACGTAACGGAGATTCGAGGATATATTAAATATTTTAAATATTTTATTTTATCATGAATTTATTTTCATAATCGCCACTGTACTTGTATTTACTTGTATTGTAAACAATTTACATTATTCGTATATAGGTGAGTCGGTTTGGTGGCTCTGTCTGGGAGTGGGTTCCAGAGAGACAACAGTACTATCTCCACCAGTTCCTCAAAGAACAGCCGGATCTCAATTTTCGAAATCCTCAAGTTCAGGAGGAGATGAAAGTAAGATTCTTTTCCTCGTTAATCATGCAATGTCTCCGTTATTCAAGAAAATCCTCAAAATGCATGTCAAAGAAAGCCTCATACTCATATCTCGTTTTCTGTTTGTTTGTTTCTTAAAAAACTTTGAATATGTGTAATGACCTAATAAGAGGGTACACACCAAAGGGCCGCTACTTGTACCTTGTGTCCGACGTCTTGAGTGCATAGTATTAAAGCCTCCACATACATCAATACATTCACATTCTACCTTAGGGCCGTGACACTATCTAGAGTGAATAAAACAAATTGTGCATGAAAAAACACAAAATTTGACCCTGACCTGTTTACTCAACTGTGACGCAATTGATGTTCTCATGATCTGCATATTTTTGACTTTCTATGCTGAAAAAATGACGTATTTTAGTGAAGAAATGAGGTAGATATGAAAGATTTTCACGGCTGATCCAGAAATATTTGTCACCATATTCAGACAAAATAATGGAACTGAAACCCAGCTTTACTGTGTAAATCCCATTGGAATGGGGTAAAAATAGATCAGCCGCGAAAATATTTCATATCTATCTAATTTCTGCACCAAATTCCTTCATTTTTTTCAGCATAGAAAGTCGAAAATATGCAGATCATGAAAACATCAACTGCGTTGAGTAAACAGGTCAGGGTCAAATTTTGTGTTTTTTCATGCACAATTTTTTTTGATTCACTGTGTATACATACATGTCTTTTGGTTAAAACCATTATCAGTCATTTTTCCCCCCCAACCTCAAAATGCTCCTTTTGTCTCTAAATTGCCTAGTGTCCGATCATAGCCAACACTTATATTACTCTTCTCTGTGAAAACAGCCACTGAAGCATTTGAAAGCGGTCTTGAAGATCCCATTTATAACTGTTTTGAAGAAATCGCTGATAGTGGCTTTAAGACAAGACCAAGTGGCATCATCAGTCTGAAGATCGGGTACCCAGTGATCGTAAGTGAGCGTATGCCGCGAAACTCAGAGTAACGGTTGCTTTTCAAGAGGTCTATACTTTGACATTTGTAATCCTGTAATGGGAGGAGCACTCAAATAGTCACCTCTAAATAATACTCTTATTGTTATATTTTAATAGGACATTCTTCGTTTTTGGTTTGACCGTGGTGTTGATGGTTGGCGAATCGATGGAATACGGTACCTCTTCGAAGACGAATTTCTGGCAGACGACCCAATAAATCCAGATTTTAACCCACCGCCAAACCATCAGGTACGGAAATAATCCAATTGTAAACAATATAAGAAGTAAGGGAGGCTTCAAAACTCAACCACAGGTTACTCGCCGTTTACACCCGGTTCTTTGCGGTTGAAACCGGTTTCTATTGTTCTGAACAATGACTGCCCTGAACCGCTTGTCAACCCAGGTTTGAGTTTTGAAGTCGTCCCTGTAAACGAACAATCAATTTCTGAAGGTCTAGCTATCTCATAATGATACTCGCAATGGCTCTATCGTAAAAGTTAAAGCGACATAATGGCATAAAAATTTCAGACTAAATGAAATGACCCCCTGAATCACTTCCACAAGTTTGAAACCAATTTGGATGTTACATTCTGTCAAAACAGTAAAACACAGGAAAAGTTTCCAGATGTAGTATATTTCATCTAGATGGACATAAAAAAAAAAAAAACGTAGCATTTCCTGCTGCCGTGAGTCCAAACAGGGATCCCATTCAAATTACAAAATCGCTTATTTTATATATTTTCCTGACAATTTACCAACGTAACTGTGGCAAAAATATCAAGTTTTGAAATGTGGGGCGCTCTTTCAAAAAAGTGCAATTATTGTTTGAAACCTCGTTTTACAAGTGTGTTCGCACCCCCTCCTATGAACTTTTCTCTGTGCCATAAAACTGCCAAAGCTTTCGTCAAATGCTTATAGGTAATCATTTTCTCGTCCTTTCTCGTAATTTTAAGCGGGAAAATGTGAAGGTAGCAAAACCTTCCCGGTGGTAGGTATGGCCGTCATAGTCTAAGGGTAAGAATATTATCTGATACAACTATTTTAGCAAGTATGGCTCAAAAACTCCATCAACAAGTCTTGCCATAATTTTAGACTACCCTAAGATTAACAACTCATTGATTATCGAGTGGTTTTAATTATTCAATAAATTTCTTCTACCAAACCTCCAGGATTATTTTCCAGATAATGGAGCCTTACATCCATAATTTAATAGTTCCCTCTAGAAGCACCACCCGCCCTCATAGCGATTACCTCTGGGAAAAAAATATTAAAACAGCATGCAAATTAATATTGACGAGCTTTACACACCCTGTATAATAACATCACAACCACCCTCCAAAATTAATTGCCATGTGACCAATATTATTGTGCAAAACAGTTATTATGCCACCAGGATCTGGCCAATCGGGAAGGTCACATATGTCGCTGTGTCCGATTTTGTACAATGCTTTCATACCCCACCGTCCCTTGAGGTTTTTCAACGAAAGTCTATTTCTTCCTGTAGCAAAATGGGGGAGATGAAAACGTCATTTTCTTCTCAATGGAACATCTCACACCTTATTAAGCTAATCCAAATCTCCTACCTAATCAGCCACGGTTTTTTCGACGACTTGACCGTGAAACTAGCAGGTGTCCTCGTCTACAAGAAACCAAGCCATGTTGACGTTACCACTCGAATGTCTGGTCTTCGTAATCAAAAGGTGTTCAAAACAAAATGTAGCCGCACTTAGGTTTGTTTCTTTTATTTTAGGTCAGTGCATTTAATCATTTTTACAAGTTACTTTTATGTATACAGCTCATATAACATCTACTCATACTAACCCACAGCTGACCCTTCAGGATGTTCACACCATTGTCCAAAATTGGCGAGCTGATTTTTTTGACAAAATACAGGCACAATTGGAAACTACAGGTATTCAAATAATCTGTTTATGACTTAGGACCTTCACGGCTTTATTCTCAGTTTTGCCGTAAAGTAAAAAAAATAATTGTAAGCTGTGCAGTTTGGGGAAAACAGATAAACCAATGGTTTTGTCTCTTACCTGGGTTTTCCACCTTTTTTGTTTTATTAATGCTTTTTTACCATGTAATACTAAAATACGCCTTAAAAAATCATAATCAACCAACACATAACATTTAAGCAAAATATTGTGATCACAAAAATACTACATGTGAAATCATGGTGTCCCATGGAAGATGCTGTGTTGACGAGTGGAGTGTGTGTGGGTTGGGTGTGTATGAGTGGTGTATTGTTATGATGCATCTGTGTATGGGTGTGGAATCGCGTGCGTTGATGGATGTTTACCACCATTGGATATGAGAAGATAAGGAGACCAAAGGGCTTTGTTCCTCTATTTTCTTAACAGTAAATTAATTAATAAACTGTTGTTAAATGGAAATGACCAACACTTGAATAAAAGTTAATCAACTGTTGGTAAAAAGTTTTACTCAGCAACTGCAAGATTGCACAGTTAAATAACATTTTCGCAGTGTAGGCCTCAGGCGGTAAATGTTTACCCAAGTTTGAGTGAGGTTTACTCAGCGGACGAGGGTAGTTCCCTTATTTAATCAATATTCTATGATAGGTACGGGTTTATGTGTAAGCGTGCCTCTTTAATGGCATCTTTGTATTCCTAGTTTTATTCTCATATAGCCTCATATCTACAAAGCTATACATAGAAAAGAATTACGACCAATTAAAATATTGTTATTGCTATACATTATCTCCTTTTTGCTTGAACAGATTTATGGGAACACAGTCGTATGGCAACGCTAGAACACTGTCCCTTTACTACGGATCAGATAAAGAAACGGAAGCCGATTTTCCATTTAATTTTCAGATGATAAAACTGGAGCCAGAATCCATAACGGGTATTGAAGTTTATCGACTGATTGAAGACTGGATTTCTAATATGCCAACCGGAAAATGGTTAAATTGGGTGGTGCGTAGTTATTAAAGAGATGCAGCCTTAAATGCTAAATCCTTAAATACAAATTTTAAAATGACCCCCACGTATACTAAAGATCAATGCAGAAATTGGGTAGCAGATTGGCGCAGCATTTACATTTCTTTACATTTAATATGCAGATAAATATGATTAAATCATAAGATATTCAAAAAGACAAAACTGAATTGGAAACGCCCAAAAAATATCAAATCTTATCCAACCAACCATTCATAGGCCCAGACAAAGGCTACAGGTATAAAGTAGAACTCACAGCTTCCTAAAAAAATAACCCAGTGCATGGCCAAAGCCAAAAGGGGTTAACCTTGTGCATGGTCAAAATGATGGGAAGTGGTTCCACTGATATCCCTCCCCAGAATTAAAAAGAGACCGGGCGTGCTCTCGTTTGCAGTCATACTAGTTCGGGTGGTGGTTGCAATGGTTTGAATTGGCACCTATACTCAATCTGAGTTTTTGTGCCACACAGTAAAGGAAAAAAAAAGTAAACAAGCAAAAGATGGCTATGGGCGCCAATTACTATGTAGATTACAATCCAGTTACGTAATTCATTCACATTAGTAGACAATGGTAGACAGTGTTAAGTTGTAACTTGCATCTCAAAACAAAAAACACGGTATCGTTTCGGAGCCACAGCAGGCTGAGTCAACGGGTAGGTGATAGGCCGCGCCACCACAACTATTACCGGTTATTAAGTTCTATGCTGAACATAAACGTATCCAAGCCTGCTACCCATCTTTCCCTGTTAGCTGACTATTTCCGGCCCTAACCAAAGATCGAGTCGCTAGGAAGTGCTCAGTAGGGATAAGCAATGATTCAAAGCATTAAACCGAGCTGGAACAACACCAGTAAACCTGCGCTATACGTGTGGTACACGTGGAGGTGGGGAGGGCTGCCCGGTACATAACCCGGCACGTTAGGCCTTACCATCCTCGTATGAAATGGGATCTTTCACCATTTTTATAGTAGATTCAACCCATCGGGTCACCTCCAGCTACGTTTCCGAAGGTATGGGCTTGAATGAGGGTCATGTGCAGTGGGTGGAAATTAAAAAATTCCACGCTAAATCTATAGATGAGTTGGACATGTGCCGTCCGCCGGGCAACGAACAAAGCGCTGTCCGTCAGTATGCGTGAGTATCTGCAGGCTTTTTAAAATTCCGCGCGCAATCAGCGTGTGATAGGTATTGACTGCTGTAAAAGTATGGGGCATATATTCTTCGCACCTCGTATATACATGTAGTAGCCCAGGTGCAAACAATTGTGTTTGTAAACATTGATGTCACCTAATCCAGTGCGTAACCAAAGGGGAAGCAAAAAATGGGAAGAAGAAAGAAAAGGAGAAGGAAGAGGAAAAGAGAAAAAAGGTGGAAAGGGGAAAGAGAAAGACGAAAGAAAACGGGGAAAAAGAGAAGTAAAGAGGGAAAGAGAAGAAGAAAGGGAAAAGAAGATGGAAAGAAAAAGGGTTAAGGAGAGAAAGGGAATTCGAAGGTTGTCCTGGCGCTCAGACCGCCCCCCCCCTTCAGATTTGGGAACGACTTGAAAAAAATATGGGTCTACCCGGCGAGCGAAGCGAGCCGGAAAAAATTGGCGTATGAAAATATCGGGAAACTTCGTGAGTCTTGCCACCCCCCAGCTCAGGTTGGTTACGCCCCTGACATCATCTATTGAAACATGGAGTCAGATTGCAATCCGTACTATGAAGATTTAAGTCAATGTAAGACGCTACATTAACTACAAAATACTCTGATAATCGTATTTGCTTCAGTGGTATTCAATTGTAACAGGTGAGTTGAAGTTACTGACTTTTGAGGCCCGGCGTTTTGGTACGAAGGAACACAAAAGTCATGCACCTACTACAAGCGGTTGCTATTAAAAGGCCACCTACTGAAAGATGTTGTTGTGTGTGTTGTGGGTTGGTTTGTTTGGCTTCAGCTAATAACTATGCTATTTGCGTCATGATCGTCTAAGTCGTTGATTTTGAGCGCTTTAAATAAGGGCCGTTGGCAAAGAACCAGTAAGAGAAGCTAGTAATTATTCATAGCTTAAACAAGAGGGGGTCAGTGCCACGAGAGCAGAAGCAATCTTTCCACGATGTTCTTGGGTGAAACAAGCAACGTACATCAACTCCGCAATATCATCATCATCACGGTCGTCTCATCTTGGTTGTAAATAAGACCTTATGTTCTCACACTGTGATCGGGTACCTTATCACAGGTATTCGCCATGGACTGATTTGGGTTTTCTTTATCGGACACGCATGGGTGAGTCATTACTGTGATACAGCTTGGGAGATGTCGGAAAGTCTGCAATGTGTGTTAAGACACTCGAGAGACTTCTTAGACTTTACCAAGTTTACCAAGGGGGGTGGGGGGGGGGTTAACAACCCTCTCGAGATTCGTTATAAAGCACCCGATGCTTATGAATTTGATACCAGTGCATAGTTATGGTCCTCCTCTTTCCAATTTGATAACCAATAAGTGACAAACATAACCTAGTATGGCGTCACAATGACGTCATAATCATTGTAAACCGACCAAAATTGGCATTTTTTCCAAGAACAGAGGGGCTAATCCATTTTGAGCTAAAAATCGTAGGAATATTCGGAATTTTTCAACGGTTTTCAGCTCAAATTATGGCAATTGGTAAGTTTTACATAAACAGAGTTTTTAGAACATACTGCTGCACAATATTTTCAAAAATGTCCCATAAAATATCTGTAGTGGCAACATCCCCCCCCCTTCGACTTTGAAGGCATACCTGCAACCCCGGTGAAGGTGCTACTGACTTCACATTTTTTTTTCGCAAAATGACCAGAAAGGATGAAGACGATTACCCATAAAAAGCTTTTTACGAGAAGCTTTTGCATTTTAGCGCACCAGAAGCAAAGTTTACCTGCCCCCCCCCCCCCCCCCCCCGGTAATAAGACGAGGGTTAACAAATCTATGGAATGAATGTTTGTTATAACCGTGAACCACCACGAATCGAACTACAGAGACAAAAGTTAGTGTTAGCTAGTTATCTTTGCCGTCTCATCCACATTGTGGACCTTTTTCACTTATTCTTCATCCTGGCCCTGGGGAATTGTCAACTGTTCATTGATAAGGGTATATCATGTGCGACCAAAGGAACACGTAAAAAGGGGTATATTTTCAAGATTGGTAACGATACATTATGTAAATTTTGTAGCAAAGTGCCACTGAAATCTTGAAAAAAAGGGTGTACGTTGCAACACAGTGAACCGGCCTTGAACTTACATTAGTGTACGAAATTTAGGAAATTTCGAATTTGTAGTATCGTATCGGTTCGGCTCATTTTGTGTAATGAGCTTTCCGGTATGCTACAAGACACAATTCTACTTGCTTAGGGTCAAATAGTGGCCAATACTTATTATTAAGTAGTCGGATATTACACGTTACCATTCTTGTTTTAGTGGGTGCCTTTAGGACCAATCGAATTACTTGCAATTGGTTAACGTACTTTTTAAAAACTCCTTTTTAGTGCTTGCGGGACTTTGAAACTGTGGGGACTTTTTGGTAAAGGCAGACTCACTCACCCCCAAAAAAATAAGCCCTTTTTAAAATCTCATAACTAAAAAGTGGAACTTTCTTCTGGTCAGCTCTCTACACTTTTGGGGACCATTTTATGCCGCAAATCAACAAATATGTGGACCTTTTGCCCCTTTGTGGGATTTGAATGTGTGGTGTGTGGGTGGGGGGGTACGACGGTGACTGCTGCTGATCTTGGGATATTCCCCATCTCCATACGGCCAGTACCCCCACTTTCTGAACAAAACTCATAAGCTAGGGTATGATTTTGAATTAGGTCCTGTAACATTGACTAGGCATTACTTAGGGCTATGTACACATCTCTATCCACTACGACCAGGGAAATGTTCAATGTTCAATGAAACAGGTTCATCAAGAAGAAGCTACATTGAGATAAACAGTGTTGTTTAGCACACTTAAAGATTTTGTGAACGTATCGGTTAAACAAGAATATAACATTTATCATCTATGGATTAAGTTACAGGAGACAATGTTTCCATGTTCTGGTGGCCCATATTTTTTATGGACAAAATCGCCAATTTTGTGTGGAAAAAAATTTTTACTAACTGTGTAACACCATTCAGTTACTTAACCATGGGCTTTAATAGCAAGACTTATGGGGGATACTCCAACTTGATCTTCTTTAAGCTCATACTATTCCAGTGTCTATGGTTTAAAAAGATACAGCATCATACATTAATGGGGGGGGGGTTATCCGCGGCACATTGGGAAGTTTTTTCCACTGCAAAAATTGAGATATTGTAACAGCCAAATGCGGTAAAGTCTTAGCTTTGAGATACTTTTTATTTGACTAAAATCCGACTCTCGATCGAAGATATGTCTGATCAAAGTATCGGAGGTGACAAAAAAACTTGGCGAAAGCATTTTGTCATATACTTTGCATGTAATATTAGTTCAATCAACCAGTGATAATTAACAATATTTTCAAAAAAAAATAAATATAGGCTGTGGGTTGTGTTTTTTTCTTTTTAAAGTTTTGTATTGGATTATAAATACAATGACAAAGATGTAAACTATATAGTCTCACTTTTAACATACTGCTATACATTTCTTATGTATTTCTTTATTTTCCCACCCTGCTATATTTAAAACAAAATTATTTAAAAATTAATAACAAAGTTAATTATGCATCTTTTTTCAATCAAACTTTGATTAAAAATTTATGATAATTACTACTCTACTACATGAAACTGCAAACAATTACATAATTCGTACAAATAGCGCCCTCAACATAGCACAACTATAGAGGCCTATATCTTAGTTCGTAAAAAAGCGCAAAATAAGCAATTTTCAAAACAAACGTAACTAGAAAACGAAAAATAGTATAGGAAGAAACTGGCATAGATTTTAAGAAGACTAAGCTCTAGAAAACCATGTCTTCCGATTTTTGAATTTTCCCCTTCGTTTTTTTAAGTTATTCAGTAAAAACTGCTTATTTGGTGGCCTCCCGTTTGCCATAGCAACCAATTCAAAAATCCGAGTACATGGTTTCCTCTGGAATGTCCCAAGGAACATTCTCCCCAAACCCTATTAATGTACTCAAACGGTGTTTGAGTTAGCTTTGTTCAAAATTTAGCAATCACACAAGCCTAGCATGGTTACCATGGCCACAAAGGTGAAAATTAATACCGATTTTGGAAGTTTAGGTCAAGGCCTACATGATGATATAACGATATGTTATATGTGACACATTTTAAGAATATCTGAAATCGCTCCTCGAAATTTCCAGAATCCGGGATATACCGCCCCCTTTTATAAGAATCACAATTTTGTCTGCACTTTTTAGACATACTGTGAACATAATTTGGTTTACCAACAAGTGGGTCATTAATAGCAGCTGTGGTGCATGGGGGTTTGGGTAATGCGGGGTTCCTCAACACAAATTACCACGGGGACTTGCCACAGACATCGGTTCTCATTTTTATTAGCCTTCCTTAGAATTTTTTTCGGCCAATGGTTTGGTATATGACACCATATCGGTGCGGGGTTTTTTAATATGTTCTCATCGAAAACACATTTTTTTTTTTCTAAAATTGTTTGAAATTTTTAGTCAAATTTTCTAAATCTGAAGTAAAACTGTTAACATTGTGGGGGAAAAAAGGGCACATAAATTACATTAATTTGGCCCAACTTTGCAAATCTCTGGTAAAGCTAGGGGTCCTTTTTTTGGCACAACATGGTTGTAAGCTATGGTTTCTACTTCTAGTAGCCGTCCTACCCAAACCAAACCTGAGACTCCCCGGGTATAGGGTGACTAACTTGATCTTGCTTTAACAAGACTATCCAGGGACTCTGGATGGGATCGAATAATGAAAAAACATCATACATGTGACTGAGACTACTAAAGAGTGCTCGATAACTTTTGTCTCTGGAGTGCGAATCGTGGTTATGTCACGGTATAACGACAATTCTTCCATGGATTTGGTATAAGACCACATCGATCATTCTCTTGCACATTTTACAAACAACTTGCTTTACTTCACTTACCCATGGGTATTTAAGCGAATAGCAAGAAATAAATGGAGGATGTGTAGGTTCATTCTACATTTAACCAGAGTAGAGTGTATGAACTATACATTGTTGCAAGAACTTAGCTAACTTGCTTGGACAGGACTGGGCCTGCATTAAAGGCCATTTTAATGCATATTATTGTCTCTAATTAGGTTATTTGCATAGTACAAGAAAACGAAAGGGCACAAACAAATAAATATCAGATACAAATTCCTTTGAAATTTGCCACATTTGGTACCAAGGTCTATATACTTTGGACGATGTTATAACCATTTGACCTTTGACCTTGTGTCAAGGTCACTAAAGGTCATAAAAAAATGCAACATCGATTTTCTTTTCGAATAGTCAGACCCAGTATATACGTTTTATGTTGCCAACAATTAACTAACTTCAACCAAATTTTACAAGGCCCCTCCACTACTACCCTCACATATCATTTTTGAAATTTGTGTGACAAATAGTGCGACTAGCTATTTCCAGATGAGGGCGGCACTCATTTTTCAAACAAATCGTGTTTTTTTGCATATACAAAATGCTTTGTCCACTGTGTGAAATAACTAAGCTCAAATCGACGTCCTTCATATAGAAAACACCCTTTGTTATTATTAGTTCCGGATCCCGGAGTTTTGTTATAATACAACCGTAATCCTATGACACTGTTATGATGACATAAATGTTTTACTCTGCATGAAATGAAAATCTGATTCATCTCCAACTTTGGAATTAAGCATTTAGGTGAGTATGTTTTAATGATGATTACTTTTAATTACAAATGAAATCTCTGGGTCAGTCTTTTTACGCCAGCGCCACGTGCACTGATACCACGTAGCATATTGCACGCATAGCTGTACGATAAAACGTACATTTTTCACAATGTACACCCACTGGCCAAAAGTAATTGCAACATGAAAAATAGATTTTATAATCACCAATTGATTTCAAATTATATCATGGATTCTTGACCACATACATATTAAATTCCAAAGTTGTGTTTTTCATACCGATGTTATTCCACAAACCAATTCCCCATCCACAGAATCCGAGAGGGTAACAAAACGTTTGATTTGATGTGTTATTTTTCCGAATTAGGCGGATTAAGGAACTGGAAACGGTAACTTGCCGATTGCACTCCAGAAGAAATACAAGGCACAGAAAACAAAAGAAATGGCTATAAAACAGCCGCTTAAAATGAATTGGACGGGTTCATTAGGGTTTACCTTAAATATTTATTGGAGAAAATCAGAGTGGTTGTTGTGGACCGGAAATGAGATAAGTCAATGGAAGACAAGTGGTTTTCAAAAAAATCGATAAATTCAGAGACACCCGAAATGCCAATTCCGAATGCATAAATCACGATGGTTTAACGTTAATCAGTCTAAATTACGCGTTACATTGCCTGACAAACAGCAAAATGTCTACGGTGCGATTAAAAGAGTTGGTTTAAAGTTTATCACGTGACCGTCCTTCTTTTAACTTGCGATTAAATTCTGGAGTCCCCAGCGGTAATACATGCTCCAATCTTTTAAATTTGACATTAATCTCTTTCCAGTCATACCAGCACACCGATTTGGTCTAAATCATTTACATAGACCTTGACAAACCCGTAAAATTCAATTAGCGACTTTTTGCAGCCTTTTCGACGTTCCTGTCCCGTATTTCTGAAGGAGTACAATCGGCAAGTTATCAATAATCAGCTCCTTTAACCCGCCATATTTAGCGCTAATGACAATCAAATTGAACGTTTTTTGCACTACTTGATTCTGGGAACCGCATCTGTTTGAAAATCCCAACTTTTGACAATAATTACGTAATGTGTAGTCAGAAACTCCTGGCACAATTTTAAATCAATTTTAGTATAAATTGCTTTTCTGCATGTTGCAATACTTTTGGCCAGTGTGTGTAGTTTTCAGGTATATTATACTTATCCAAGTGTATGTACAAAAATGCTACCTTTACGTCGACTACACCGCTATAGCAAATTCGCCGGTATGATACCGTTTTCTCATTATTCTACCAAGGCACTATGTACATGAATCAATTGCAAAATATAAGAGCCGAAAAGTTACGATTTTTAGGCCATTAAGTAAGCTTTTATCAAGTAGAATCAATCATTTATAGTGAGCTGTCCTTGTTTTTTTTTTTTTTTTTTTTAACCCCCCCCCCCCCCGCGTTACTTCAAATCAACGTTCACGGGGTAAAGAGTGGTTGGGGAGGGGACTTAATTATATCAAAGCTAAATTTGCCCAAAATAAGAGTTACTAGTCCTTTAAACTGTCTTGTGTCATTTTTGGATTAGTCTGTAAACAAATTTAAAAAAAAATCTTACCAAAAAAACATGACTAAACGTGAAATGTACTATAATCAGTTGATTAGGACCTAACTTGGAACTTGGCCATTCGTTTAGGTGCCATTGCAATACAAATTCCTGCTGTTGAAAAGCATCCAAACGATACCATTCAATGTTACTTTAATGCATTGCTATAGAATATTATCAATAGTCATGCGCTAGTAAGCACAAAGAATTTGGATAGGATTCTTTCAAAATATGCTTTATCCAGAACAAGAATTATCTTTCAAATATATATTTTTATTTTGTTGCCATGGTGGTCGTCCCAGGGACATTATCGCTCGTATATTATGGAGTATAACTGCAGGGTATATTCTTGTGACCTCTATTACCTATTTTACTATTTTTTATAATCGTCCATTGTTGTGCTATTGTGATAGGTAGTTCGCAATGCGACCCTAAATATATATACGAGGAAATCATTCTTTAATCGGAATGACGTTTTCGTTGCGGACCGCTCTATCTATGGTAGAAGATAGAGCTTGTCGTGGTAAGCTGACTGCTGAATTTAAAGGCGCCTTTGTGACTCGACGAATTTGAGTCCTTTAATTTTGAAGAGGGCTAGAAATTCCTCCTTTATGCAGATATTGTGATATACCAATATTAATTCCACTGAATACATTAACAGTACTCTAATAAAATACACATGGCGAAGCGCGTTTACTCATTTGCTGCAGCTAGGGATATAGCTCTAAAGGTTCCAATATACATTGTTGTTAATAGAATATGCAAGTCCGTTGTCATGTGAAGACATACATGTATAAAATAAAGCACCCCAATACACACACACACACACACAAGGTCAATAGTGTAATTTTAAAAGCACACCAAAAGCTACTCTCCATTTAGACCCTCGGTTTTAATTAATATTAGAGAAGGTAGAGGTGTCGGGAAAAATCGTTAAAGAAAAGTTTGTATTCACGAAATTACCCAACAGGATTTTTAAATTTCAAAACATATGAATGGATTTTTACCTATAAATCTATTGAAATTTGACCCTTTTCACCTCAAATTTGCAAATGATCTGTCCAACGTCTGGTACTATTAACAAAAGACGTGTAAGATGGTCTTTGGTATTATACATACGAGGTAGGAAGCGACTATCGATGTAGTGATACCCACTGCGATCAATATCGGCGGACCAGAAGACCTTTGACGGACAGTTACCTGCTCATATTGTGTCATCTTCTCTTAAAAGGATATATACAAAGATTGTATTGTATTTGTATTTCTTTGAAAGTTTGAAGCGACATATTTATGTATAGACGATGTGCCATGTGACATCACCGCCAGCAAGAAACAAAGCGCTGTCCGACGGTATGCGTGAGCACCTGTAGGGCTTGTGCTTTTAAAATTCGCGCTAATAAACTAGCCCATTGAATAGTGCTCTAGCTGTATGTGATGTCCTTCGCACATCGATCACGTCAGTAGACCAGGCGCTAAGTTGCGTTTGTAAACATTGATGTCACATCATCTATAAACACATCATGAATAATACAAACGTTGATCAGGGCAATGATTGACTATATTCAAAATCCCAGGAATAAAATAGACGCTATTTATACATTTCAAGCATTGTTGATGATATCGATCAATGTTTTCTACTGTCAAAGAGCGATGCAACGTTTTACACACCTATCTTATAAATGGAACATTCCTGAAAAAGTTTATGCTCATTACGAATATTCAGCTGGTTCCGATTCCTTGCAGATTGATGGTCAAAAATCGCAGAAATTGCTCTCCAAAGCTCTCCATTGACGCCTGTATAGAAGATTCTAGTGCCAAGTCATCGACGCTGGTCACCGATGGCAATTCGCGCATGTGTAGTACATTCGGGTGACTGACCTAAGTATACACACAAATCTGTGTGTACATTGTACGTGTCATGCAAACCATGCTTGACCGCGCCCTCAAACACGGTCCCGCGCATATAATTATGACAGCAATCAATACTCCTATTGCATTTCCCAGTTCAAACTTGGTTCCACTGCCGGAAAATAGCCATGCATATTTACATTGTCACCTTATTAAAACTAAATGTCACCTTGCAATGATGACACTGTGGGTTCAGGAATGATCTAAGTAATACCGACACAGATAGTACATCTCACTAGTCACATTATATCGCGCATAATCTACGATAATTTAGGAGTACTTTTTCAACCCTCAATTTCCGGGATTGACTTATGGTGCAACTTTACTAATATAAAAGCAATACCAACGATCAACAACGGAAAGTCTTATTTAAATTCTGTTTTCAGCTTCCGATAGCCGAGACCATACCGGATTTTCCCATTATCATTGCGCATATAATTTTGACCATCTGAGGGCTAAAAAAGTCTCTCGAACGTCATGAACACATATTGCAGAATTTCCAAAATCTCCCCAAGCTGTATCACAAATATGACGTCACCATTCAGTAATGAGAGTAGTGAGCGGCGCTCTTCATTTGTAAATTGTTTGGAAGAAGTGGTGAACTTGCAGCACGCACCTTCAAAATCTTGTTTGGGACTTAGATGAATACCACTTTTCTTCATGATTTTCTCCTACACTAATACCTTCTCTAATCAATTAAAAACCGAGGGTCTAAGCTTTTTGAATGGACGTAAAGTTTTAGCGCCCTACATGGTAACACACTACATTAAAGGGTTAGTTATCCAGTCTATATAACAGCCTCAATCTGGGCTACTCTACGCCATTTAATCGGGTCATATTGTGTCCATTAGACAATCAGTATCGATCGATTAAAAATGACGATGAACAATCTTGAACAGGAATATACGTGAAAAGGCTACGTTGATTCTTACACCACAAGCGAACAAACTCTGTTTTTAATGCGTTCGGTGTGTGCATCAGTTGATTCTATCTTTCCCAGAAATCACTACGCTAAGCCATGCCCTTTTTGAACGAAAATTGCTTTGGAAGAGGTGGATCCGAGCGGTCTGAATATTGATTTTCATTCTAGACAGTAATGTACTTGGTAGAAAAAGATTTTATAGTTCTGCTCAGTATTTTTAATCATATGCATCTGAGGGCTTCCGTATGGTGCAATACTGCATTGCGCAGTAGCGCTGTAACCGCAACACATGCACAATACGCAACATATTGGGCAACTAATCAAGCAAATATACTCTTTTTGTTTAGTTTTGAAGGCCTTTTTAAAACTATTTTTGTCAGGTCAGGCTTCTTCTTGCATCATAATAATAATCTTGGAGTTACTTTTTTCGTTGATTAACAGAAAATATCCGCCCTCGCCAAGAAACTGTCAGGCTCGCTTCGACTCGACTGATATTTGATCTAGGCTCGGCGATATTTTCTGTTACCACCTCAGCCATCCAATATTATATAATATATATGAATTTCGCCACATTTAGTGATCGTCCCATCCACTGTTGATTCCAATTTATGAGTTATGACTAATTCAAATTAAGCTCCTCCTTGATATAATATCCTTTGTTAATAAATTTTAAAATCAAACTGAAGTTCTCGCTCACAATTATACCCGCAATCCTCCAACCAGATAATTTGACGAGCTTCATTTTTCTTTCAAAAGTAAGCATGTCCGTGACTGGTCGCCTTTGTTTATTTTCAAACTTTATACATAACCACTGATCTCGATACACGATTAGGCTATCGCCGCTCGACGGATAACCGGAAATTGGCACGGCGGCCCTTTTGCTCTACCAAAACCCATCGCGCACTACAAAGGATCGAGAAACCTACGGAAAAAAAGAAAATTAGGCGATTAATTGTCGGCGTAGGTCAGGTTTTGTCAATAAGTGGTTTGATTTTCGAGAATGGGTGGGTATGTTTCGAACAAAATCTGATTCAAAAATGTTTTAAAAAGTCTTTAAATGCCATATTTCAGGGTTGCAGCTAGACACACTCAATTCTTCTTGTGACTCTAGTATTCACGGCTATATTATAGATATTATTTTCTTATCATTAATCCGCCTTCAAGATTTTTTTCCGCTTTAACCCCTCACCCCCTTCTGAGTCCACAATTGACTTGTTACACTCCCAAAGTTAAGTGATGGATGGAGGAGGGAGGGGTACCTCCGGGGGGTGGGGGTGGAGTGCAACACGCCTAGTATGGCACGGAATACCACTGACACTTGATTTGTACCAAATTGATATCTACCCATGCTAACACCTTTATCATGATACCAAAATGAGTACCACATGCCAAGCATTAGGCTTACTTTCAGAGTGACATCATTTAGGAATGGGGGAAATTCAGTTTTAAGCCAAAAGCATAAAAGTTAGAGTATCTCATTTCGCATGCTGTTTGGGCTTTACTTTTTTTTCCACTGTGAGCGTTTGTGATAATCAATTGTTCACCCTATATCATGTATTTTCATCAACTTTCCTTAGATTATGACGTCCATATTGGGATGTTGTATCTTTGTGTTGTTACCAATGGCAAGGAATACGCCAAGCTAGTCTTGTGGTACCAAATTTATGGAAACGGATGTGTAAAAAGGAAAAATCACAGGGGTGTACCACCTCCCCCCCCTCCCCCTAGAGAAATTGGTTTGTTACAAAAAAGGGCTCAGGTATCGACGAAAAATATTTTTAAGGTTCCTATTTTTCTGGAAATGACCTCGTAATCTATCTTACAACTTTAAGAGAGTGGGGCATGCATGTTCATTTTAAAAATATTACTAGATATTTTGGAAAACAATCTCCTGGGGTGGGTAGGGTTCTTGAATATTAGTCGTGGACCAATGCTTTGTTCCAAAAAAGAGCCACTATAGCTGATTCAGATTCTTCAAAGCCTCGTGAAAGCATTCTGTTTTTATGGCGCAGAAACTTGGACATCAGCAGAAAATGGAAGATCGCATAAATGGGTGCTACACTCAACTTTTTTACGAAGAGTGCTCGACATCATTTGGAAGGTTCATATTCCAAACACCAAAGTATACCGTGATATCCCTCCTATATCTTCAACAATCAGGCACCGCCGTTTATGTTTTTGCTGGTCACGCAATCCGCACCACGACCAACCATCGCCACTTTGATTTTCTGGCTCCTCCGGTGGAAAATCAACAGAGGGCAGAAGTCCCTTCAGTACACTGACACCATCAAGAGCGATCTCATCTAGATCTTCAAGAGATCCAGTATATCATTCATGACAGGTTCTGGTTCGAACATGTAGCCATTGCTTCTTCCATTCCGTCCAAGGACGACCGATGATGAGGACTAGTGAACACTGTTTTGTGATAATGTAAAATCACAAGCCTACCCCTTAGGCCTAGTAGTCCACTCGAAAGGACTCATGAATTAATACTATTTGTAGTGAACTGAAGTATTAGCGCTCCATACTCCCATGGAGTTATTATAGCATTTAAAGAGCAAAGCATGAAAGTCTAATAAGTGGCAATGCAAGTGCATACAGTATGTCTACAGTGTGAGTATAGTATACGACGTGTCCTACCAGTATCCTCACAAAATCGGTCCCAAAATTGCTTAGAATACATTCGTTTACTTCTACTCACAGTTAATTTCAGGCAAAATGGGCAACATACTCCATATAAATTGCAAACCTTGATATTTTTTCAGATATTGACCAGGATAGTACTTTATAAAGGAACACATGTATACTCATCCCATAGAAACCCGTGCAACCGAGTGAATGTTTTGGGTAGAGCAAAAGGGAAGCTGTGCAACTTCCGGTCTCTTCACCGACTCGCTATTCAATCGCGTGGAGACAGCCTACCCAGTGCGCTGATCCAGTGTATAGAGATCAGCTACATACTAATAACTCACACCAAGTTGATGGCGCTATACTGTGTTGCTGTACGCAATCAGACGAGGCCGGCAGCTATATCTTAAATTTAGCTATTTGAGTTAAACTATCCGTATGATCAAAATTCAATATTTATATTCTGAGAAATTAACATACCACGACAGCTTGTTTATGGCATTATGTGTAAATTGCTTGTGTTAGGTCATATCAACACCTTACATTAATTAATTAGTTACATTACAAAACACATTGTGTCCATGGTACAAAGTCACTGTACAGAATCGGCTTGTCTGTTAAAAAGAGACACTTAAGCATTTTAAAGCGGTCTTGAAGATGCCATTTACGACTGTTTTGTCCCCTAATAAAAAATCGGATGTCAATGCAAAAAAAATCGTCATTTCTTGACAAATACGGCGTGTTAAGCTTAGCCACTTACAGGGGTATTTACTACAACCATTTCCAATACACAACAGTGCAAAAAATTGACTGAGATGAAAAATAGGGGGCGCGATTTGATTAGATGTGGAAGAAATTGCTAATAGTGACTTTAATCTAATTTTCATCCCTATTGGGTGGAATTCTCTCCCAGCGATTCGGAAAAAAAATCCACTAACCACGTCATTCAACTCAATTAAAAATCCAACACCTCAGAAAAACTGTCAAGAATATGTAACGTGCGGTTTTACTAACTGCATTTTTTTCTTCTTATTAGTTTTCACATCATGGCAAGGACAGGATTGCCGACAGATTTGGAGCTCAGAACCAGAGGGCAGCTCTTGTTCTAAACCTTCTTTTACCTGGGACACCAAATATTTACTATGGTGAAGAGATTGGCATGACGAACATTGATGTTAATTTTGAGGATATTCAAGACCCGTGGGGAAAGAATAACCCCGTAAGTGGTAGCGTCCTAATTTTTTGCGATCATTTTAAACAGAAATAGTTAACGATAAAGTTCTATGGGTCCCTTGGGGACATAAAATTCTGCAGCTTAAGAGTTTAGGATGCAGAATTTACTCCGCAGTCTGTCTGACACAAATATCTACTTTTAGGACCACAAAATGTAATCATTATGGTTTCCAAATACTAAGGCTGCAATTGTTCGATTTTATTGCCAGCAAGAGAAACATGTTTCAATTGTCAAAAAATCATGCGTAAGATCTTGGATTTATCTAATTGAAACTAACCTTTTCAATATTAGACTGACCTTGCCGGCGTCGCAAGAACAAAAGAACGAAACCATAATCAGAGGAATGTGCTTGGAGGAGTGTATTTCTAAAGACTACTTAAACAGTAAGAATCGTGGATAAAATGAATAAAGGGTACAACTTATCAATCGGACATACTAGGTCAATATGTGTCCTTTCGCATCCGAATGGACTGCAAAATCGAGAAGTATAGAGTGGCAATAATTTGCAAAGCTACTTATTTTTATTCGTTTTATTTTTTTAATTCTGGGTACAGTGCTGTTGGAAAATTAAATCGGGATCCATGCGCTCTCTATGCAGTGGGATACAATGAGCGAAAATGCTGGATTCAGAATAGCTAACAGATCGGGATCCAGTGCATGAAATTATATGCATGGTATCAACGTACAGGGAAAATACAACGGAATATGAAGTAAACGTTTGGTGTTAGCATGTTCACAAACGAGAAAAAAAGGGAATGCTTAGATAAAGTGTGGAAGTTTATTATTAGCAAACTCTGATTTTTCTAAACATCATAAAATGTTTCCAAATAAAGGAAGTGGTTTAGGAATTACTTTGCTGCTCTTCTTGATAGCATAACGTAAATGAAACATGATTCTGGGTTCTGATATATTTCCCTAAAAATAGTCTCCTGTTCTGATGTTGTATTTAGAAAGCCCAGAATTAAAACCAAGAATTCTGGCTAATGCCTTAAATTGACTAATTTTGTTGCTCATTAATTAAAAATCACATTTATTTATTTTATGACAGGACCAAATAGACGATCCCTATTCAACGTTGAATTTTTCAAGATGATATCTGGAACTGCAAATCTTCACCAGCGCTGCAAACAAACACCCTCACGTAAGCGCACTTGTCACCGAGGAGATATTTTTCTTTTCCTTCGAATTCCAGATGAAGAGGACCGCAGACTTACAGTACGTTTCTGTTGCAATAAATTTTAGCAATCGTTCTATTTGCGCAGACTACACAGAATCTGTTCAAAACTAAATCAGTAACGTTCATTAACAGTTCAGGGAATCATTTCATATCAGTGGCAAATATGGATCGAAATGGTCAAAGCTTAGTAGATGCTTATCTTCTTCTCTTGCGACATGGAGAAGTGCAAGTTAATCAAGGTGCCATTAGCGTCGAAAATGTCCATGTACGAAGCTATATGTATTTGACATTCAAATGTGTGGTTGTGTTCCTTTTGTTTTACGTTGAACAGTGTTTCTTCTGCAGAACCCCACCTCCACAATTGATACGAAAAGGTAAGATTGATTCCTACAAATACTAGACTTGATCAGTCTAGGTTTGCAGGAAATCAATCTTACCTTTTCATCATTATTAAACATGCAGTGACTCACTCTATTACTAAACCGTGGTCTACTTTCTACGAATCTTCTGTTACTCTGTCTAAGTGTAGATTCGTATCTACGACATCTACAGAAAAGTTTGAGTCGTACTACGAAACTACGATGAATTTAATCCACACATTAACATGTTTAACAGAATATGCGTAGATAGAAAAAAATTATCTCACGATTAGTAAATAGATTGACCATGAATGGGTTGTGGTATTAACGGGTGACGAATTGCATATAGCCTAACAAAATTAATAAACAGAAATCAGTGAAATAACGACCATGGGATATAGGGAGTTATTTTTGTTGCTTTTATTTAAGTTTTAGTTTGTGTTATCTTTATTCAAAGTTTAGTTTTACCAAAATAATAAGTACTTTATTATTTTGTATCACGTTTTTTTAACTAATGCAATCCAGTGTTAACATGTTTTGATGTTCAAATTTCATTTCACAATATTTTCGTATAAATTGGGTGGATCTTGTATTTCTTGGATTTCATAAATTCCTTCAGTTATTTCAGGCCTGGAATCTTTATTAGGTATTTTAAATTACCATTGGTTCTTTGTTGTCGGCCTAAAATACTGTATTTTTATTTTGTTTAGTTTTTTTTTATTTCTATCTTATGTCAATCGTTGACATTTTGTACTGTAAATACAGATTAAACATTTTTAAAGCCTTTGCCTTGATTTCACCTCTACTTCGAGATGAAAGTTAGCGGCTTTTAATATTCTTAAAATGTTGGTTTAAATTTTAAAAATGTCTGTAATAAATTTTTGATTCACTTGAAAAAAAAAAGGTATCCTGGAAGTTTTGGGTTATTGTTTAGACCTCTTGTTAAAGTTATCGTTTAGATTTTTTAATGGCAGTTTTACCTTGACTTGGATTGTTGGTCATCGAATGATAAATCATTGATTCAATTGTCAATCACTTCCATTTTGATTATCCATACGATTATGATTAGGGGGCCTATTTTAAACAAATTGGAAGGGGGCTTCTACAGTTTTGCTGGTAGAATCACGGCATCTATATTGTACCGTGTTCCTATATGGTTCTTCGCCAAGTTTTGAGGGAGATTACAGAGGGTGAACAAAATGTAGGGTGGACTGAGAAAATGAACCATTTTTATTATTCCTGACGAACACCAAGTACAAAGCCCTCCGGTAATATTGAACAATTTCATCCATCTTGTAATAGAGGGCACGTGTGGTCCAGTGGGATTGAAGCGCTCGCCCGCAATCCAAGGTCGTGGGTTCGAGTCCCGTGTTGTGCCCTGGAGTAAAGGCACTTTACCTTAATTACTCCTCTCCACCCGGTGTATAAATGGTACCGAGCATTATTTAATGCTGGGAAATGTACAGACTGCGCTGTGCGGGAGGGGTGGCGAACCCCCCACAGCAATAATGCGGAGGAGTCTGGCCCAACGCTAAGAAGGAAGAGATATGGCACTATCCGCGCCGATCTTGCTCGCACGAGACTTTATTTCCTTTAATAGATTGGCCAGAAAAACGGTTTTATTTCATCTTCTTTGCCCGAAAACCTAAGCGTCATTTTTTTATTCAAAACAGCCATGTACTACATGGTTTATATCCGTTATGTGCCTTTTGGCCGCATTTTTTTAATATCTCGAGAATGACTTTCAAAAAAACCCATTATTTATATTTTTTTGCCGAAAAAAGCTTTAGCTATACATGTACACGTTAAGGTGCCAAATTGAATAACACCAATTTGCCATTTATCCTCAAATTTTCGACCTGGCAATTTTGGCTTCATATTGAGGGAATGGGGAACGTTTTTCCAACAATATTTTTTAGAACATTTTGGCTTCAGATTAAGGAAATCTTTTACTCATTTTCCATTTTTTTTTAGAAAATGGTTAATTTCATATACCAGAAGACTGACAAATGAGAAACCCATATTTGCGGCAATTCCCGTATGGTCATATGTTGAGTATATACCCTTCCCCGACAAATTTTGGCCTAAATGATAAATTAGAAGATCACCACATATCTAGACTGCAAATCTTAACCTGTTGTACCAATGTTATAATCCTTAGCATACTCTGGGGAACAGTATAATTCAAAGTCAAATCCGTGTAAATTCTCATGAATATATTTCCAAAGTGTCTGTCCTGCAATTAGCTTGTATCTTGGTTATGTATAATATCTTGCCCTAATATATTCCCCATTTAAAACCTGTCAATGCATCCAAAACTAAGGTTGTAATCCTTTGCAATCCCAGTAGAATTGATACAATTTATTAAAACAGTCGTCTGTTAAATTCTGCATTTGACTGGATATCTTGGTGTGGATCCATAATCGTTGCTTAGTGCAAAAATTCCAAATTCCTCACTCACAAGATATTTCGAACTACGATTTACTTTTTATCATCATGTCCACCTGAATAATGAGACATCAAGACACGCACATGTACACACACAAACTACACACTACTACTTGAACAGATTGTGGACTCAAAAAGCGATCAATAATTAATCTTATCATGCCAATTGACCGCTCGTCCAGACTTTCAATTGGATAGTAATATGCAGAAGTTAGGAGGGGCCTTTGGAAAAGCTGAGATAAATAAGTTACGAATCAACAGGTATTCAAGCGGATTGATGAGGTTGTAAAGGACATTGATTTTACATTGTTAGTGCAATGGTTTACGTCGGAAACCACTCGCAACAAAGATTCGTAGTTACGAAACCACGCGGCTTCGCCCTCTTGAATTACGTAACTTACGAATCTATCTATTTCTCGTGTTTCCCCCTTTAAAAACTTATCTTTTAGTCTGTGCCCTAGGGGTCTATCTGTGAATTGGATTAAAGGTGGTCAAAGTTCTCAATCAATTAGTACTGTTTGCGAGAAAATTAGGCCTTGGGATTAAAACCACATTATTTTATTCCGCGCGGAACATTAATCACCCATCTGTAAATGATGCACATTAGTAGGCACAACATGGATCTCAACTTTTGTGTATTGTGGTGCATTGAAAAACTCAAATTGTCCCAGTGATACAACCATTTGTGTAACTGATGATGCCCTTTGGAGGAAAAGTCCAGGCTACGACCTGTGACCTTGTTTTGTTAGATATGCATGTATAATGTTTTTCAACGGTTTCTAGATCAGTTTTTTATGCTGATTCTGAATCCAATGGATTCCAAAGAAAAACTTGAGCATTTTCGAAGACTTGAAGAATTGACGGACAAAAGGTCTATATCTATAGGCGTCACTTAAGTTCCATAACAGAGGGCTCTATCTATGTAACATCTTCCTGCTTCTTCTCATATAATAATAATGGTCATTGAAATGGAGGCATGCTCTAAGCTTTGCTTTTTTTTCCAGAGTGCATGCCCCCCTGAAGTTTCTCAGACTTTCTCATTTTTCTGATACAAACTGTATTTTTGGGGATAAAACACCTTACGTACATGTTAAAGTAGTTGTAAAACCACCAACGCACAATTGAGGTGAATATAACTATGCTGTTATAGAGGGCCTCCTTCTTTCCTCATCGCGGCGATGTCCTTTTGGTGAGATTATGCACAGTGCTTTGGTATTTTCTACTAAGTCTATACCTCACCCCCATTTACGTGTCGTCATGACACACAGCGCCACCCGTTGTTGAATCACGCAGACAAGTAATTTGAGCCACTGCGACCCACTTGGCAATCTTCACTGCGCTAGGGAGTTACGAATAATCGGCTGAGTGTGGAACTCCACGTACACACAGTTCCATCAAATGGCTATGTCATTGGCAACAATCCTTTACGTAGTATTTCCTCAAATAAAATAAATACTTCTCGTTGACCAATTCGCTTCAATTTGGACCACATCTCGTATATATATATAATATATTATATATATGTATATATATATATATATAAGCTCGCCACAACCAGGGTATTGCCGACTTTTATATGGAATGGGCAGACATCTCTCCAGCATCCCGTACCCGCCGTAAAGTTTTAGAAGCCAAGGCATGTACTTTGGTAGTGAGAACGAGCAGCGTATTCGCCAGTACCATGCAGTTCAAACTATAAAACAAAGGCTGAATCTATACTTCTCGCGCGCTGAAATAACAGGAACAGACCTACCGTGACATTTACCTACGCATCACAATAGAGATAGTAGGTTAGTGATAAAACAATTAAAGAAGCACTTAAACGATCGTGGGAGCCCGGTGCGCAAACAAACGAGGCAAAGACAGCTGGTTAAAGAAGAAAACTTGGTTCCACAATACCACACGACCCAGCTGACGTAAGCTGAGGGTACACCATACGTCAGGAAAAACGTCCCAGAAAAGAAACATCATCAACCAGTACTCTCTGTCTAGGCCGTTGGACAAGAAAGGCAGCAGCTCGAACAAGAACACTAGCCCACCAACAACAGAACACCTATCCTACGCAGTATGCCGGTTCGCACCAATCTGCCATCTTTTCACAACAACCGCAAGCACCCAACCTGACAGTTCCGATTCACAATGGAAGGAATAGGGGTAAGTCCTTTTTTTCGGAAGTGTCATCACAAAACAAAGATAAAATCGTCACTGAAGAAATATCCATATATCATTCCATGAGATTTCTAAATTCTAAACATTATCCAAAAATCATCAACCTTTCCAAAAGAAAACTAAACAAAGATGAATTGCCCTTCTGAAAAGGTACTAAATTTACCTACCCCCAACCTCGTACCAACAAACAGGAGTTGGAACTCTGATGTTAAGAACTTTACTCGTAAGTTAAGACTATCTGATTTTTCAATGATAGTCGGGGACGATGACAAGGATGATCATTTCAAAGTTGTACTAGTGATGACGAAAGTGTGTAAAAAACACAAAGGTAAATTCAACTCCTCCTAGAAAAGGGACAAGATACTGGATAAGTATATTGATTTTCTCTTCGAAGATTACCCTTTAGACCCACCTAATGCCGTAATAACTGTAAACCACATCAACTCTTCTCAGAGGACGCTCTCTCAGATCTTCAAAATGATAATACCAATACAAAGAGGCTGCCAAATTGGTGCATTTGTTTCATGGATAGAGATTATTAATAAGTTAAGTATGATATGCTAAATGCTAACGAAACATACCAAAAACTCAACAACTGGAAAGATAAACAGATTTTGTCTAGATCAACGGCTTGTTGACAAATTTCATGGCAATCTTACACGATTCAGGAAGTTGACTATTTGGTTGAACTTTTATTGCGATCTAGCAACTTTTATGGTTTACCAAAATTCACACAGTGAGGAAATCAAAGCCAAAATAACCAGTTAAGACCAGCTACATCGAAGTGGATCACCTAACACTCCATTTCGCCCTATGGTGGCCGTCCAGCTTGCGCTAAAAACTCACAGACTAAGCCATCTTGTTGATACTTTCTTGAAACATCTCTGAAAGGTTCCCTAGCTAATTATAAGACTTTTTGATTTTCTTCGTAAACTTCCTAAATCTGTTCAAACCCAAATAGCTCTCTTGTTAGCTTTGATGTAACTAGTTTATATATACAAACATACCTCATGACATTGTATAAAGCTGTGGATATTGGCTGGGAAATATCCGTATCTATGCCAAACGCTTTCTGCCCAATTTATCTCTTAAGCTATCTTGCCTTTATCCTTGAAAACAACGTTTCTGTTTTAAACGATACATTCACAAACAACGTACAGGGACAGCAATGAGTCACACGAAAATGGCTCCAACATAATGCCACATTATTCCTTGGATCTTGAAAAACATTATATGATCAAATTAGTGACAAAGTCAATCCAGACGTCAGTAATTATGTAAAAAAAAACACCTGGCTTAGATATCTCTACGACTGCTTTATCATTTTGAACAACAGTATTGGCGATCTTGATACTCTTGTGTCTATGCTAAATTCACTCAACCCGTCTATTCATTTCAAGTCTTTTTCGAGCAATTCCAATTTGCCATTTCTTGATATAGAATGTACAAATTGCCGCGCTACGCTAAATCAAATCCCATGATATTTTCTATAAAGCCACCGACCACATCAATACTTGATTGTCATTCAAATCAGTCATCCAAAACATACCAAAAGAATATTCCCTTCAATCTGGCTCGAAGAATTTGCACCTCGTTTCAAGAAATAGCGTTAAAACTCACCTACGTGAATGAAACATGTTCTAATTACACATACATTACCCTTTAACTATTGTTTAAAAGAGGTATCGAGAACCATCTATATCATAAGAGAGGACCTCCTCCTTTCCCATTCCACAACACAGCAACAAATGGATTCTTACGTTTGTCCACTCGCACAATCCAAACAATGTTAATCTTGGCAAAGTTGTTAGGATTCTATCCACATGCTCACAGCCAGCTTCGAAAATTCTCTCGCATTCTGAAAAATACTATATCTAGTCATGAGCAAACGCCAAACTCCCAGCCTCAAGAAAATTGAACCAGATCCGGCCCTAAACACAAACAAAAAGGTGGTAGTATACCAAGTGTAATGATAAACGTTGTTGCACGTGTAAGCATATCGTTGAATGCTCCGAGTTTACTTTCAAGAACAACAATTTTTATTGAAATAAGTCTCCATAATTGCAAAAGCAAAAATCTCCATTTATGTAATAACATGTAATTGGAGTGTAAAGAACAACACATTGGGCCAACTGGTGATCATCTTAATTCTCGAATGAGAGTTTATAACACACAAAAAGGTATCCAGTACCCGTCAAATTAAACTCAGCCAACATATTAACGAGTGGTGCATTAACACTGGGACAACTGCCCACATTCACCGTCGCACCCCTTTACAAAAAAGGTTTTGAAGCAGAATGACAAAAACTAAACGTTGTTAGGCGCGGAAAATATCCTAACTTGACTTTGTCTTGAACCAACTGAACAGCTACTGGATAGCTTTGACAAGTCAGGCGCAATTTATCGGGTCCGAATTAATTATTCTAATTATACAGTTCCGCGCTTTAACCATTCAACTAGTATAGTTTAGAGATACTAGTGGTGTTTCCCGTGGGCTTTGGATTTTATTTTGAACTTCTCTAAGGGAACTTGTTAAATATGATATGAATTAGTAGCCAAAAAATAAGGTGCATTTTTTTTTTCGATCATATATTCGCCATTTTCCCATGCATGACTTTCATAATTCAAAATAAAAATAGACCAATACTCCTTTTATCAGTTTCTAAATTACCGTGAAGATGTTAAAGACAATCAAAACATGCATCATTCCCGCAATATTCAAGATGGATCCAAAATATGAAATATTGAAAATGCGGCATATGGGGCCAAAAGATGAGAAAAAACACATAATTTTTGAAGGGGCCATCAAAACTCTTACCACGGGCTGAGGTGGCATGCTTCAGGATGCCAAAAAATGTCCTCAAAGAGTTCCTACAAAATGGACAAAATTATGAATAATTCACAGTTTGACTAACGCAGAACCTCCTCAGCCGCGCGCAAGTGGATGTAAACCTGCTACAACTAAAACGGGATCCGTCTGCTCATTAACGTCCACTGTAAGGGAATTTAGCCGGCTGACTTATGTTTTCAGTTATTGTAAACTTATGGACCCCATTTTTTTTCACATTCATGCGGGACAAGTTGAATATTATTATTAAAGAACAATATACAGATTTTTAATCTTAAAAAGGAAATTGTTTTCATGGGAATAAACAGCCAATTTTTGGAAAAAATAAAGATTTGTGAAAAAACGTCCCACGGCATTGAGTGGTTTAATTATTTGCTTCCGGGGACCCATTTCAGTAAAATACGTACGTAATCCCTATACATTGGAAAAAAAAACCGATTAATCATAAGCGTACGTCGGTTTTTTTTTGATCAGTAGAAAAGTAAATTTTTGTACTGCTTAGAACATAATAAACGGTGTCTCTTTTGGAAAAAATAATAGCACTTTGGGCCGAGGGTCATGGTACGACCTTGATTTAACATAGTACGGATTTATATATATCGGTCGCCCCCTAAAGAGCAAACCTGAACACTGACACCAAACTATTCCATCTCGTTTAATACCGTTTGTAACTAACAATACGGCAAAGCATTAAGCATTCTGTATCTCCGTTTGTCACAGCGTAATCGATCAAGATGTTATCAATACATGTGGTTCTTGTAGTAAAGACTATTTCAATGCGTTCAATTTCATAGTTGGTACTTTGTCAATACGTACTTACCAGCTCGGGGTAAGCTAATCTTAAATTGTTGTTCACAACATGTTCCAAATTCAAATCAGTGCAAATAAGCTCCTTAGTGATAGCCATAAACTTAATAGTAGCAGTGTCATGTCACGCAGGAATTTGAAACATTTAAGCATCATAAAAAAATGATAGCTATACTGCCTCGTTGACACCATCACCATGTGATTGGTCATCTCAACGCAAGACTGGCATGGCACCGCATGCGTCTAACGCGATCCCATTTTCCTGATCCAATAAATAGCAACTGTACTGATTTTGTAATCGGTGTTTCTGTCCTAAAAGTCTTGGGTATCTCATGATAGGTATTTGGTTACCATTTGGAACAAATGTGTGATTTGGAGGCCAAACTTACCTGCATGCAATAACATTGGGTTCCGAATTTGACACCCTCCACTTTGTTAACATCCAGATTTCAGGTGATTGGAATTCAGCTGTGCTTTTAATTTGGCTTTGGTATTGAATGTACACTGTTTAAAGGTATATATGTTGAGGGATTTTTTAGCTTCTTTATTTTCAAATATGCATGCTCAAAACTCAGAAATCTTAGGGGGCCTATAGGGAAAGGTAGAGACGAGTTCCACCCCAAACCTCAAAAATATCAAGTAAAGTTCTTGGTTGATGTGGATAGGTAAAGATTAAACTTACCTCTGTTCTGTTCAAAGTAGTAGATCCGCATTTACATTTGAAAATCGGGCAATGATTTTTTTAGGGTTGCAAAATTTTGCCCCATGGTGATCCCGCGCGAACGGCATGACAACATTGCTTTTTTGGGCCATGAACACCTTTGCATTTCTTCTCTCTTTGACTGAGTGCTTTTTTTATTTAATACAAGTTACTGAGACACAATTCAAAATTTGGGCTTGTAAACCAGATATTTTAAAAATAATTTTTTTGCGATCTGTCACGTGTAGGAAGATAGGCAGTGATCTCAATTCCATATTAGAAAAAAATATGGACTGAAAACGAGTCTAGGCAAAGGCTATATCACGACTGTCGTGCACGCATTCTAATTGGCTATCACTACATGACAATTACCACAGCCTTATCATTACGTCATAAACACCAAGAGTCCGTAACCCACTACATTGTAATGTAATGCTTACAGCCATGCAATATAGCCTACGCGTGACATTAATAATCAGTATATTTTGTCAGTTTTGTGCTTTAACATTACTCAACAGTTAGGCCCAGCCCCCCACGTCCGTTTCCAGCTGTTTTTCATCGTCACTGCTATAAAAAGTTCACATCAATCATGCTTCTGTTAAATACCTGTGCATAACTCAAACTCCAGACACTTCGCGCCTGCAAAATAATCTCTAATCAAACATAATACCCTTGAACATCTACGCGCCATGGCTACAGAGCGAGCCATGCGCACCGATACACTCTAATGTCAAAACAGCCCTATTATAATTATTATACACCCCAAAACCATGCACTCCCTGGATATAATAATTTGTGTGGGAAAATAGAATTTTAATGGCATCGTAAGCTCTTGTATCTCACATATCGAGTGTTGACAATCAGAAAGCCTTACTCAAAAATACTGCTTTTTTGAGAAATCCGATGTTTAATATTGCCTACTAAGAGCAAATCTATTCATTACCTCAAATGTACACATCTCATCCAGCTCATATCTGGTACTATAAGCAACATTATATAAACTTTATAAACCAAGAAACAATTTTTAATTAGAACAGCGGAATTACAGAAAATTCTTTAATATTTCTTTTTAAGTGCTGATTTTTACGTCCTTCTGACGGTAACTGAAAACGGTAATCTGTGAGTTACTTCTTCAATGCATGCCTATGATTGACACATTATTTTCAATCAGATGTTTTAAAGCATGTCATCCCTTTTGTAATGTTTTTAAAAGAAATCATCACATTAAGTGGGATAGGAAGCCTTAAAAAGTTGTTGAACTTCTGGCATTGTGGCCAGCTATAAAGCCTCAACTCAGTGTTGCGCCAATACAGTTAACCATCGATAAGACGAACTCAGAGTTAAGGCTTTCTGTTAGTAAACAGTGTCACCATGAATGTGTGAAGTGTTATTCTTGCTTTATAAGGCAAAAGGAGTAGACTTGATTAAGGCTCATGGTTTTTCAGAATTTGTAGGTGTTACCGATTTGTTTGGTACCAAAACCTGAAAATCACCAAAAAGTGCGTTATGTCCTTCGGTTGTGTAACCCTCGTATGTACTCGTTCATCAGGAAAGGCAACCAATAATAGGTTGCCTTTCTTGGACAGAATAGAACGTACCGACGCTTCCCCGCTGCTGCGTCGAGATATAGTTTGTATGCGAAAGGTCCCGGGGTTCAAATTCCCATGCCCATGCGGGATGTCAGGATTTTGCTAGGCGTTTCACGTTTGGGCATGTTGTGTATGTCCATAACAATTTGTTTAAATGTTGTAGTATGCGTGCGTGTTTCTTTTCGCCACTTTGAAATATAATATGTTAAGAAATGCGGCTAAGCATCAGTAATGATCTAGTGTACTAAGATTGTACGTATTATGTATCGTTACAGCGTACGATGCGCTAGTCTCATACCTACTTTGAATGTCTAATGGTCCAAGACACATTAATCTTATCACTTTGTTATACAACCACTTTGTAAATTTTTAAACGATTATACCAAAACAAATTACATGATTAATATGGTAATTGTAAGGGTTTATCATTGAATGTGGCCATTTTGGCCGCCATCGCGGAATTGGAAGCGCTTCAAGTGAGAACCCCAGATATGAGTTTAGAATGGGGGCTAAGAAATATATCCTACACTTTCAGTTAAACATTAATGACTTGAGGTTTTCTATGATTTTTGAAATGACGGCATATTTTTTGCATTAATAATCTATATAAAATGCTCAGAAAAAATTGGCACCCTTCGATGTTTGATAACGTGGCTAATGTATATTGGAATCCAATAAAAATTAGAAATAAACACAAAGGCCCACGGGAACTAGTTTCCTACACAAGGCTCTGGGGTTCGTTCGCGCAACTGACTCGCCAAAAAAATGCGTACAACATACTTAGCACGAGTTGCAATTCCTACTAGTTTGTTAAATTCCTGCGTCCGCGGAACACGGTTCCTTAAAGGTTCCCAGGAAATGCAAATAGAATTGATGTGTTTGTGTCAAGTCTACAGGGGGACTAGAAAACATTCAATATTTGCGTTGGTGATGGACATTATTTGTCAGTATTATTTTTCAGGGAGTAATAGGAAATTCCAGGTGACTGGAGTGAATCTTTCGGACACTGACTGAAAAAATCAATTAGTTTCACTAATGATGCCACTGGTAGTGTATTTTTTTCTGGCTGTTTATTGGAATGACGTCCCATAAAGATTGGGAGTAGGTTACCATCTCATTTCCTGTGGGACCTTTAACACAATCGTAGACGTTGGCCAGTGTAAGTCAGGTTTATCCTACGTCTTTCAAAAAACTCGTACCCTTTCCTAGAAAAGGTACTCTCATATTGATGCATTTTCTAAGGTAATTACTGGTCTACTGTATGGATTTCCGTATTTTTGCACACTACACGTTCGTATATCCCATGTAACAAAAACATGGGCCAGGCTGCGATGCGACGTATTTTCGTTAAAAATGTTAATCGTTTAAGCAAAACTTACAGAGTACCTTTATTAGGACTATTTCTAAAACACTTTTGTGCGAGGAATGTACCCAGATATGTTTCATAGGACCGGAGTTTTGTTATGTTTTGTTTGGTCACATGTTCAGGAAATGACAAGTAGACAATGCTGTAATTTAACGTATAGACCTAGAAATCTAAAGCCAACTAATATGAACCTGGAACAAAATTGCACACAGAAGGTTTTTTGGTTCAATATTGTTAGAATAACCCCTGTGAACATTATATCCAAAATTTCTGCCAACATTCAGACCACTGGGAAGGGGGTACCTAATTAGCATAAATCCAAAAGGCCGCCAAGGTAACTTTTGAGACCTGTATCTCCTAAATGCTTGGTTGTAGACCCCACAAACAATGTTATTAGTCGATACAAATATGACACCAAAGAATCAAATAGCTTGTTAAAAACGCACTATGGACGTGTCTATGACGTAAACCACACAAATATGACGTAATTAGTATGTATATTACGTCATCGGGAGATTAAGTGCTGAGAAAAGCAGCTTGTTTCAGTTGACACATCAGTGACCCACATAAAAGCACATTGGGATTACTGTAGGTAGATCTACTATGGTTGGATCTACCTGGGGTGGAGTCTACTGTAAGTGGATCTACGGTCGGATTACTGTAGGGGTGGATTTACTGTAGGCGGATCTACTTGGGCGGATCACTGGGGCGTGATCTCTTGCGGGCAGAATCTACTGCACCAGGTGGATCTACTGGGTGCAGATATATATGGAAAATCTATGTGACGGATCTACTATAGGTGGATCTACTTTTAATCGGAGGAAACCCAGACATGGACTATTTATTGAATTGAAGCCCCACATGAGAAACACTATAAGGAAAATTCATTCAGTAAATGAACTGTTTGTAGTGGAACAAAGCGGAATTCCCAATTGCTTGTCAACCCAGCCTATTTGGGAGCTGTTTCTGAAAATATACGATCTAAAGCTAGGGCTGGTATCGGTAAGCATTTTCATGTCGACAAACTCAACAAAAGAGACACGACCGACATCGGG
>JAMKCH010085170.1:0-103051 GCA_023653785.1 Ophioderma brevispina
ATTCCTTTACTGATTGAAATTATCTCATCTATTAATGGAAATTCAAGCATCCACTATGTAGGTGGTAACAAATGAACAAGCATGGTTAATAAATCCGGAGTGTTTCACAAAATATTTCAAGAAAATACACCTATTGATTTTTCCAAAAACGATTAATGTGTTTTTTGCTCAACTTCGTCATTTTCATACATGTATATACTTTGTAGATGAAAAAAAGAAAGAAAAAGAAAACATGGTGATTCGCCATACGCGAAGCGAGTCGGCCCCGCGCGTTTAAGTTTTGAACATTAAATATTCTTCGGAGAAAGACCCATAACGGGGGAAAATGGCGTAGCTATTTTTGTGTGTTTGGGAAGGTATAATTTCGCTCTAAAATTAATGGAGTTGGTGAGTCTTTGGTGCAAGTGCTTGAGTTTTGCAAGGTATATTTAAATGACGATCACGTCATTTCTCAAACAATGTCATCTCCTCTCTTTCTGTTCTTCTGTAGAGTAGGCCTTCAAAAAATCCGCGTCGGGGGGGGGGGTGCCAAGCACCCCCGGCACCCCCCTGGATCCGCGCCGTTCGCCTCCACTGGTCCGTAAAATTCGATTTTTTAAGAAAATAAAGTATGAAAAAAGTGACAACGTGGACTATTGTGTTAGCTTTGCTGTTGGCGTATAAGGAAGATAAATGTCCAATAATTTGACCAAAAATCCAGGTTTTGCGTCGATTTCAAAAATCAATTTGAAAATTAAAAATTTTCGACCTGAGAATGAAAAACTCTGGCTTAAAATGAAAATCAAGTGTCTCCATACTTATGAATGGAGCTGAAACGCTGGATTATCAATTGATAATGCAATATTTACAACTTCCCAATGTCCAACAATTCAAACATCGGATTATCGAAAAGCAAAAATCTGGATCTGATCACTTCGAAAATCTAGTTTTCGAATTGAATGCGAAAAAGTTGGATACAATTGAAAATCATCTTTCTGGAATCTTACATTATCGAATGAAAATCGTGGATTATCGAATCCGAGTAATTCAAGATTTTCAAACAAAAGTTTGAAAATCTTATATTTCGACCCGAAAAACCTGATTGGTCAAAAATCCAAGCTTTTCGATATTGGACATTGAAAGTTCCATAGACTCCTCGTATTTCATATTGTGGCAAAATCACAATACAGAAAGGCATTATTTCATATAATTAAATAAATCAAAATATAAAAAATACTTCCATAAATTTAAAAATATTTGCGCCCCCGTAAAGGTGTGTTAACAAAGGTAGGTAAGCAAGAAAAGACTGCTTTAAAAATTTAGATCGAAATCTTAATTGATTAGACTGCAGGTGAATCCAGTTATGGCACTTTATAAATAAAGATAGGATTGACCTCGTTGTCGAATACTGATGTCAAAATCGCCCGCATGAGGCATGAGTTAGTAAAATATTCAAATTGTTCTTGGACAGATTCAGATTAAGTACAACCGTGTTCTAAAATCCAAATCCAAGGTAAAAGTAAAATCGACCAATCACCTTGTTCGATTGCCATGACTTGTGAAGCCCAGTTGCCTTACAACACCACCTTGCCATCAGGGATATCCCAGCCTCTACCACAGACTGTACCCCATGCTCCTTGGTGAATTAACCTCTACACGTCCTTCTAGAAAAATTCGCTGTAGCAAAGGCACTTACGTTATGGACTATGGTCGGACATCGCCTTCTCGTGCTGTTGTACAAGATTTTAAAAAAATCAAATCAGTGAGGAGGAAACAAGGTTAAAGAGTAGGACATGTTAGATGGCAAGTTGGTGCAATTCAGACAGCGTTTAATGTAACCAGTATTCAAAATATTGCTAATCAGACTGAGAGAAGCAAACGTTTTGTTCATTTCTTTCTTTGTTTTTTTTCTTTTTGGCGGTGTTAAAGTATTTGAAACAAAAGCGAGTGCGGCTTAAGAACTTTTAACATTAAGTGCCCAAGGCTTAAAAAAACTTCCGTAGTGCCCAAGGGGGTGGGGGGGGGGTTCCTAGGGACCCAACCAAGATAACACTTCCCGTGGGGAGTTTTGATCATGAACCACTAAACCAAAAATGGGCGTCACGTAAGAACCCAGACCCACAATAAAAATGAAACTCCGACCTTGACTATTGACCTACAGCAGTTGAAATTGAAAATTGTCATCATTCGAGAACAAGAGTGGGTCGAACATTTCCATCCTCAGCAAACTCCAATGTAAGGTTTGAACCAAAATTAATTCATTATATGACTCTAGAATAAACCAATTAAAATAATCATTGCAACATATAGCCAAATTTATACCATCTTGTATTTTCTCAGAAACTTCAAAATCGTTATTTTCCCATAGCCTTACACAGTTAGGCACGCAAGACAAATTAGAATTGATGCTATCAGCATATAAAAGGTTATTGATTAGTATATTAATATTAATTAATGACCTCCTAAGGTATATATCTAAGCAAATAAAAACCCAGATTTAATTACTTTAATTTTTCATTAGTATAAATTCTGATTGTTCACTTCCGTTAGTGCACAAGGGGGGGGGGGGTTCCCTAGGGACCCAACCTAATTATTTATGAAGCCGTGGGCGGATTAATTTTTTTGTATCAGGAGAAGCGTATTCATAAAATCAGACAATTAGCAAAAAACTCCTTGAAAATTGATTGGGCGTACACCGAGAAATCGCAACAAAAAAATCAAATGTTGGGTATAGGAACCCCCCCCCCCCCTTGGGCACTAAGGTGTTAAGCTTTGCTATGTATACAGTATGGCCAAAAATCAATACTACGGAGTGGCTTATAACAAAATTAGTATTTACAACTAATAAGGGCCAACCTTCTCCTCACCTCATTTTAAAGCAAATATTTAAGCCAACATTTTTTTTTGGGAAGAGCGCCCTCAATTTTCAAAAAATGTTGAGATTTCTTACCACGGTACACTGCAGTGGTAACGGGGGCTAGTAAAAAACTATAACTTGAAATAGTTAAGTCGGAAAGAAATGTCTACATGTGTCACAAACGAAAGTAATTGTATATTAGAATAAGTAATATCGGCGATCTCCGGAGAAATAAAATTCAACGGCTGCTGGGAAACGTGCCGTTTCATGGAAAAACATTTAGCCGGGGAAAATTAAAGAGCCATGTACATATTACGCTCATCTATTAGTTGGTTTATTGTTTCAGGCAAGTCAAGTTAGAGGTTATTTTCTTGACGGGGTGGCACTCTTCATCAGGATGGAAGGGACCATAAAAAAAAAAAAAAAGTTGAATTTTCCAAGCTCCCCGCCGTTAAGTACAAATCTGGGATCCCAATTTTAATTTAACCAAAAGTCCGGCTTATTTTTATGATAAATCGCATTTTTTAAGCATTATCGTTTTGCAGGTTTATAGTTTCGTAGACAATTAACCACATAAAACTCTGCAAAAAAATATCAAATTTTGAAAAAAAAAAAGTGGTGGCGTGGGCGCTCTTCAAAAAAGTGCTAATTTGCTTTAAGGCCAATATTTTAAACTCATAGGCTACAGTGTGCGTAACTTGTTAAAAAAAATTGTGTATTCAAAAATTCAAAAAGTGTTCTAAGGATCACAAAAAATTGTCAAAAAAATGAACCTATTGGAAAAAAATTCAACTTTTTGCAAGATTATTTAATTAAAACTGAAATAAAATGCCTTTCGTGCTAAACACCACAAACTTTCTACCCAAGGGGTTGACCCCACATCTATATGACTATATATTGTTACATGTATTGTCCACCCATTGCATTTTTTTAAGGGGGTCACCCCTATACCTTGACCCGGTAAGCAACGATTCTCTGATCTTATTTAGCATGGATTTGTAAAGCTATTTTAAAAAGCCCCCTAATCGCAAAAAAACCAAAATGGAAATTTCCATTTAAACAAAATGTAAATAACAAATGTGTACAGAGGAATAATTTACTTTAATGGGTGCTTATATAAGTAATTCACATATCCACAACTAATAAATTACCCATTATTCCATAAAACAAAAAAAACTTGGGCTTCAGGTCATGCATATATAGTGAAAATTCAAGTTTTAATATGATCATTTTAACAAAAATAAAAAAAATAAAAAGTTTTTCAAAAAAAAATTTTTCTTTTAAGCTTAATAGCCAAAGATTGTTGACAGTCTCTCAAATATTGGGGCAGGGTGTATTTCCCCTTTTTGGCCGCCAAAAAATAATAATAAATTGATTAAATTTTAACTGGAAACACACAGAACTGATGTACACACAGAGTTTGAAGTCTAGTTTTAATAAAAATATTGGATTGTACACACTGGAAGTTTGGAAAAGTCAGTTCCAATGAATATTCCTTCCTACAAAAAAAAGAGGATTACAACAGACATTGCAAACCACAAAAAAAAATCCTTTTCTTTACCATAGAATATATGCTAATCTATCATTCCTATTACAAACAGAACCAATTTTATCAAAATAAATTTTCGAAGTTTTTGCAAAGTTTTGTTGCAAGTTTCACCAAAGTTGAGTGTACACTGTTAAAGGCAATGGGACGAACAACCCCAGATTTGGGCTGTAACCTGTAGGCAAGCAACAGCAGGTTCCTGGGAAGGGTGCTGCAACAAATTTGCATGTCCGTGAACACAAGCAGGCCTCACAATTTTGATTTACATAAAAAACACATTCTTCTGAAATTCTGGTGTACGTGCAAGATTAAATAGATGCATGTTATTTTTCAAATGGATCTTAATGACCTAGATCTTGAATGCAAAACAATCTTTTCCACATTGGAAAGGGGAAAAGATCATTTTAATAAGCGAGTTCGATAATTCAAAGCACTGTTGTGATTACAATAAGCAGCAAACCAAGTGTTCATATCCCGATTGATCTGTGTCCCATCCCAGAATCGCCTTGAATTTTATTTTGCTGAGATGGGTCACAGAGGCAATCGGGGATATGAACCAAAACACACAATAGTTGCCTGATATAGCGAAAATCGCTTATTTTCCTAACTTACCGTTTTCTTTCCTTCTTCTTTTCGTACAACCGTTAAAATACAATTCTTAATAGCTATTGACCTCTGATGGACCAAAGCCATTCTCAGGTCATTGTGAAAAACACGACCCAGCTATATAAGCACTGTGCTTCTATTTTGGGGTTCAAAGGTAACATAGGGTCAAAAGGGGTTAAAAAAAAAAATAGGTCGAAATTTTTCCAAACCTTTCCTGTGGCTATCAAATTGCATGCAATATAACCTTGGCCTTGTGTTATATGAATGGAATGTCCAATATCTATGGGGTTGTGTTGCTGTCTTCTTCTCTTTAATCGGTCCAAAAAACAACTGTGGTTTCTCAAATATGGATCCAGCCAGGAGGGATGGGTACAACGTCTGGGCTGCTTCCCTGAATTCCGCAAGAAAGGTCCTGTTTGTGCATTGTTGCTGCTCCAGCATGGGGGCAGGGGACATGAGGTGTTTCCATGGTTCGGTGGTTGCTGTTTCCACAAAACCACAAGGTAGTATTCCTGATATGCTTTCCAGATAAGCCCTCAACTTCTGCCAAGGAACAACCTTAGGATCGGCCAGTTGGTTCTTCAAATCTATTGAGGCACCCTCGCCATTCAGCCCCATGAGGAGTCAGCTTCCAGGTGGGAGATGCTCACCCGGTTCAATACCGATAGATGTAACTTGGTTGATGGTAAGTCTTTCTTTCCAAGGCGGGGAATCTTCTTACCCTCGTAGATGGACTGTTTCAAGAGGTTGGACTTGTTAGGGAAAAAAAAAAAACTCCTCTCTAAGGATTATTAAAGGAGGTTGGCAGCAAAGGTATCTGTTCCCAGGGACATAGGGGCTTCACCATTGGGGTGTTGCTTGTGTTTGAGGTCAAAAGGTCATCCTAAGGGTCAAAGGGGTCCCCCCCCCCAAACCAAAATTTATTGTTTGAGAGCAAAACTTAAAAAAACAAGGTCAAATGGTTGGTACATCTCAAAAGTGCACCTTGGAGACCTTGATGAAAAAATGTCCATGGTGACATCTGTATAACCAAAAAAACTCAATGTTTTTTAGAGGGGTTCAACAGGTTTTAAAATAAACTTGCCTACTTAACCCATGCTCACTTTACAAAGAGCACAATCACAAGCTCTAGTTACCTTTCTTAAGCTTTTTTGCTTTTTTTAAGTAAATTTGGTGTGTGGGAAAAAATATTGATTTAAAAAACGATCTTGTCATGTTGGAAGGAAAAAAAGCTGTCCATCAGACATAAAGGAATATGGGATGGCATGGGTTACATTGTTAAACCAAAAAAAAAAAAAAAACACTATGTAAATATGGTGGAAATCCCAAAATCAAATCCGGAAGGTGATGATCTACTCACCAAATACTAAAACATGCGTGTAAAACATTAAAAACATTGAGGCCAAAAAAAAAAAATTGTTGTGATTGTCCTCATACGACGATTTCCTAATTTTGGGAAAAATCAGGAAAAGTTTTTTTTTTTTTTTTTTTTTTTTTCCTTTTACTGTTGCAAAAAGAATACGTTTCCCTCCTAATTTTTGAAAAAAAAAAAAATCCTAAAAAAGTGTTTTTTTTCAAATTTTAAACTTTAAAAAAAAAAAAAAAAAAAAAAAAAAAGGATTGTTGATGTTTTAAAAAACAGTTTCTTAGCATGTCAGTTGGGGGTTTCATAATGTACAAGATTTGCATTTTTGGGTCAAGGATCAAAACTGGATTTTTAGTGTTTGAATTAACTTATTAATAAAACAAAAACAAAAACATGTTTGTTTTTTCAATAACAAGTTTGGATAATTGACATTAAAAAAAAAAAGGATTTAAAAAAAAAAGGTTGTTGCAAGAATCGACGGGACCAAACTCTAAAAAAAAGTCAATTAGGAAACCCCACAATTCAAAAAAACCATTATTTTTTTTTGGGGGGCTGAGGGCATGACGGGACACCTATTCCATCTTTGTAAACATTATGTAAAAAAAACACCACTTCTCTACAACACAAAGGTTACACCATCTATATGTCCTGCGTTTAACATACATTGGCCAAATGAGACAATAAATCACGCCTCGTTAAAATTATTAGGCCTGCGTTTCCAGATATAAAAAAAAGAATGCAAATCATCTTTTCCTTGCCTTTGGGCAAAACCAAGGGAACCCCCAAAAATGATTAAGGTATCTTAAAAAACTGTGATAAGGTACGGAATATTTTACATTTGTATTATTTCCCTAGGTTTCTGTGTTCATCGGCAAGAGAATACATGTTTTAAAAAACTACAATCCCAGGAAGGTGCCACACATTATTTTGAAAAATACACTTGTTTGTGGTCATGTTGGACCCCATACAGAGGGAGTCTACTTTCCCATCGCCACCAAAAACTTTTGGGGACTTTTATTGGTCTTTTTTCATTCACAACCGATTTGGCATATTAGCCCACTTTAGGGGAATTATTTTGCCCTGGTCTTGTAGTATTGTGGTTCTTGAAAAATTCTTTACAGTACTTTTTATCCCCTCAGTGGCTGATATTTGTATAGTGACGTGTAAGGCATGTTCCAATTTGCATTGTGGGGGATGTGTTTTACAATAAGCAATCAAGGGTAACAACAATACTCTCAGCTAGTCAGCTCAGAAAGGTTCAATGTTCTTGTTTCTTATTGGGGCAAAGCTTCATCCAAATGCCAAACCATGTCATTTTCCGGTTATGAATAAAAACCTAGATGGTTGTTTGGAAAACAGTAAAATGATATGCAGTGTGTTTGTTTTGGTTTTTCAAAAACAAACTTCTTGAATTCGTAAATATGATACCATTGTAAGATCCAGTAGAGTACTTCCTGAAAAAAATTATGAATGTACATTTTAAGATATGTATCAGTTGTTAGTTAAAACAGGACAAATATAGTCTTGTTCAAAAGAAGGTTTTTCATGTCCGTTTTTTGAGATTGCAAAAGAAACAACCGGAAAGCAAGGAACAAAAAAGCAAATCCATGCATGCAGATAAATAGAGTTTAGGAACTATTGTTGACGGCGCATCCCAGTTAGGAATCACGGATCATTTGTTCGAGTGGCCCCCAGGGGGGGGACTTAAGACCCTGTACAGACAAAGCCAATATAGAAAGATGGTCTTATGCAGGATAAAGCCTGAGTTTTAACTACATTCTTTTTACACGAACCCACTCCCCATTTACGAAGTACTACGTTCCACAATTCATCTCAAAACCAGTTACATGATTCTCGCCTACAAATTACGGAATTGGCTACATTGCTCACCCAGCGAGGTGGCCCCAGCCTCGCCAACCTTGTTGCATCTGGCCTACAACCACTTGAAACCCACAGTAGTCCTTACTTTCATTGGGTAAAACTGTCACTTCCCTGCATTCAATCATGGGTTAGGGCATAGTTTGTGTTTTGAACATGATTGGCATTTTCATTTACATGAATAATCAATTTGTTGTCTGTATATGGCAACTCCCCATCCTTTGTAAAAGTGCATAAAAGTTGCACTTCCTTTTTCAACTTCCATTTACCAAAAATGGACAATGAAAGGGGAACCCATAGCATTGCACCGGTGTCATTGGTCAGTGGGAGGATTGTGAATCATCGCACAATAGTTTTCAAGCCTCATCAATTGATTGTCAAATTCGGCTCGTCATCCACCATCATTGCAAAGCATGTGTGGGCCTAACATATTAAAATGCAGGACTTAATTACCACTGTGTTGTTGTTAAAAGCAAATGGTTCGATCCCTGTTGTGTTCAATGTGTTGTTTGTCCCTAGGGGGAAAGATAAAACTTATTTCAGTTATTCTCAAATCGGCCTCGTAAACCCCAGTAAAGCGATGAATCCCAGGGGGGGAATCTTTTGGGGGAAATATTTGCAATCTGCAATATCTGAATATTAAGACCCATAAAGGCAGCTATTTGTGGATACTTAAAGCAACTATCAGTTGATTTTTTCAAAAATGTAAAAACAAAACAGAGGTCCCCTATTTTTAACAAAGTTTGCATTTTTTTGCCACTGTTGTGTTGGAAATTGTTGTAGAGTAAAGACCCCTGTAAAGTGGCTAAAGGTACAACGGCAGTTATTTTGTCAAGGAAACAAAATTGTGATTTTTTATTGCTTTGTTTACTAATAACCAAAGGTCGGGATCCAAACTTTTTGTTTAGACGCAGAAAAAAACAGTCGCAAATGGGCATCTTCCAGGCGCTGCTTTAAAATGCTTTACGTGGTTTGTTTTTCAACACTGAAACAGTAAATATAAAGGTGTTGATATGACTTAAAACTAGCAATTTAGAGACCAAAAGGGCATTTTGATTTTTGGCAGGGAAAAAACAAATGACTGATAGTGGCCTTGAATAATTTCTATGTCATCATTAGTGTTTTATTAGAGAATAAGACACTCAATTAGATTTCTTGCCCTCTATTTTTGGCTTACATAAATGTCTTATAAGGAAAAATAAAAAGGTTGGATTTTTACATAAACTTTATTTCAATATTAAAACAAACATAAGCTTGAATTTCCCTATTGGCTACTTATTAAGGAAAAAATTAGAAAAAATATCCACCAAATTCTGTACCAAGAAATAAATTATGCTCCAATTCCTTTCACACAGGGATATTTTTTGAAAAGGAAAAAAATTACATCAGTGCAAAAAATCAGGAATTTTTCTCTTTTAGGGAAACACCATGTTATGTGAAAAACTCTCTCATTGTCACCTTAATGCTTTCTATATATGTATGAATCATCTTGTAAGCTATTCAGCAATATGTTACCTCATGATTTGATATTAAATGCATTGATCCATATTTCTCAATGAGAATGAGAAACACTATCCCTGGTCTTCGGAAACATTGAGAATCTGTAATAACTTCTTTTCTTACAAAAAAATTAGATTTTATAAAAGGGGGGGGACAAAGCCCCACCATCTAATTTACAAAAATACTGGACATCGGGTTTTGTATGTTAACATTGGGGACCCCACCATCCAAATCCGAGTAAGTACCAAAAATGAAATGGTAAGACGCAAAACTGAGCTGAACATATCCGAACCCTGCTCTAATAACAGCCAAGGACAGGCATACACGTTGGTCTGTGAAATGTAAAAAGGAGGTCATAAAGTTGCAATAAGCTGCCATTTTGTTGCAAAATTCCATTCAAAAAAAAAATTTACTATTTGCAAAAGGTCTTTTGGGGCAGGGCTATTGAAAATGGGTCAGTTGCCTGAGAATAACCCACTTCAAAAAAGCCCCACTGACCAAGTTAAGATTTAAAATTGAGAGGTTTGCCCCTTAATGTTACACAGTGGCAGCTAATTTGCACATACGGACCTTCTTGCAGTCACCCGAAAAATGAATTTAACAGCGCATAGATTTTTACCTTTATTTCCAGTTATGGTAATTTCTGCATAGAATCATAAAAACGTAAAGTGGTTAGTCTAGCAGGATTACAATTGGGGTTTCCCATGCCAACCCCCTTAAAAACTCTAAATTCTAACATGATTTTGGAGATTAAATTTTATTGGACATTTCGTTCTTAAAAGAATTTTGTTGGTAACCCAAATGAAATCATTGTCCCAAGAGGTCCGTTTGGCAGCCATCTAGGATCTAAACAATGACTTTATCACAATTTTCACCCTATTCGTGGTAAAACTGGAAACATCACAAAAAGATATTCCAAATACATATTTTCAATGGCCTTATGACGAGGGCGTATGCAAAAAACCCTTATAACGTCCAGTCATTGTTCTTTTTCAGATGTAATCAAATTAAAATGTGTTACAAAACAAGTCATTGGAAAATTCTGTGGAAAAAAACCAAAAAAAAAACAGATGGAGCATAGAGGATTACATGAATGCAGTGGTGTAAACCAGGTGGCTGGTGGTATGAACGAAAAGATGTAAACTTTAATTTATTTATTTATTTATTTATTTATTATTTATTAAGATTTCATTATATTTGTGTTATGTATTATATAGATGATATAATATCATATTTTAAAAAAAATATAAAAAGTAACAAATTTAAAAAAATACAAAAATTTGAAGAAGAAAGAAAAGAAGAAACAGGGAAAAGGATGGAACAAAAAGGTGCAAAAATCACCTCTAGGGAACCGTCCAACCTCATAATAAGAGAGGAAAAAAAAAAAAATCAATTGTGGAGAAGAGAGGAGAAAAAAAAAAAAAAAAAAATAAATGGGGCCCATAACAATTTGCACACAAACGGCCAAAAATGAAACCCCAGGTATTACAGGGGTATTGCAATGAAATCAAAAATTGGAAATTTAAAAAATTTTGCTTTTCAAAAAAATTCAGGAAGAAACTTGTTTTTGAAAAAAAAAGGAAAAGCCAAAGAGGTTATTGTGTCTAGTTTGAGAGTGGCAGCTGATTCCAATTAATTAATGGACTATTTACGGTAAAAATAGAAAATGGCTGTGGTGGAGCTTCTGTCTTACAACTCTGATGAGATAAAACAAGGAGGATCTGGAAGAGCGGTTTCTGGTGGTTTTGGGAAGGTTATGAATTGGTTGTTAATATTAAAAAAAAACAACATAATTAGTAACATCAAAATTCATATTTGGCCCCAAACTTACAAAATTCTATCTATGGAAAAAAAAAGGGCATATATCACTGATCTCTCTCAGGATTGTTAATGGAAGAAAGAATCAAGAACTGATTAAAAGGTTTCTTTATAGGGCCAGGTCAGGGGGAAAAGTGCATCATAAATTTGGGAAGCTGTCTTTGGACGCCCTCAATAAGACGGATATTGTGTTTTGAAGGTCCCACTCCAAAGGGAACAGCTTTACCATATTCAAAAGGTCCACCTCCTGACCAAAGGGCAGTTCAAAAAAAAAGGAAGAGTCGTAGTTACTTTGACAGGGGCATAATTAAAAACCAAAAAAAACTGCCCTATAATCATCCCACATTTTTTTGTTACTTTTTTTACCACCACGGTTAACATGGTTACTCCAATCAAAGGCTTAGCGTACATCGATTTTACCAAGATCTTTAATGGGCATTCATTTTCTCGAGAGAAGCGGAAAAAAGCTGTTTTACCATTAATATTATAAACCATATTTGACTGGTTTTACGTCTTGGGACATGGTGATGAACTTGACACGTGGATGGGTGTGTTTGTGAAAGTGGGCGCGCGTGCCGGTCGGGTGGGGTTAAATTTTGGGTTGGGGGTGTTGGTTGGAAGTGTGGGGTGTGTTGGAAAATTTGACCGGTCCCCAAGTCACAACTCCAGTATACAAGGCATCTAAAAATCTGATTGCCAGGAAGGTTTCTTACCAATCAGACAAAACGTTTCTAATATTTTGTAGCACTTAGAATCATCAAGCAAAATAAAAGAGCAAAAACATTTAGCATGATTGGCCATGCTGGCAGTCATTAATAAAAGAAAACAAAGGAGGTAGGAAGTAATGGCCCCCAAGAATTGATCTTGGGGGACAAACCTGGGAAAAATAACAAGGAAAGCCCAGTCCAGAGCTTTCTCCACTTACAAAAAAAACCACTCTCTGCTCCCTTCCAGTGAGGTAAGCTCTTCATGAAAAAACCCAGTTCAAAAACAGTTTTGAATGAATACCAAAAAGGACTTGGAAATTTTGTTTTTGCAAAAAAGTAATTGTGTGTGAGGGACGGCTATCAAAAAGCTTTTGAAAAATCAAGATAGATAGATCATATCGAACCTTTCCCAGGCAATTGTCCATAAACAAAGCACTGATTTTCATGGAAGACATGGGAAAAGAGTTGGATAAGTGGGTGGACCGGACCTTAATAACAAACCATGCTGGAAGGGGATAAACTTTGGTTTTATTTCAGGGAAAGATAAAAACATTATAAAAAAAATTTATAGAGGAAATACAAACAAGAGGGAAAAAACTGGGCGATAATTACCAAAACTTCTTGCTGATGTCTGATTTTTTATGAACTGGAAAAAAAACTACATGTTGGCCTTCAAACAATTGGACTTGGTAATTTACCTGAATTAAGAGGGGGACATAGTATTAAATATGTGACAAATGGGGGAGACACAATCTGGTTAGCACATTCCTTAAAAGTTACGCGGAGGAGGATTAAAACCATCCGGTTCCCAGCCTTAGTACCATCAAGATTTTTCAATATTTGTCAGGAAAAAGCACATCATCAATGTTGAGGTTAATATTTTGCCAAAGAGACTTCATTGTTGGAAAACATAGGGCATTGTCAGGAAAGGGTTGAGTGATTCTTGGGTTGTGTAAAAACTGAATAAAAAATAATTATTGGAAAAACCATGTTAATTTAAGCCTATCTTGGCCAGTCGAAAAAAGGCACACTTGAATCACCACTGTAAATCACTTGGGGAAGAAGTTAAGAGTTTTTGATCTGGGTCTAGGATCGTAAAAAAAAGGGACCAGAAAAACCCTTTTGGGGTTTTTCCAAAGAGTGTTTAGCGCAGCGTATCTCCCTCGCCTTTCACCAAATGGGGTCTCGGAGTTCAGATTTCCCGGGCAGGGGGCTGGTTCTCGGGGGTGGCTTTATGTGAATTTGGTTCCATACTCGTTCCCGCAGGTTTTCTACGGGTACTCGGTTCCTCATGCCTTCTAATAAATCGAGCTTTTTGTCATAAATCTGTTCTGGCAGTGTGGTTTCTCTGATGTGCTGAGCACCTTTCATGGCAGACAGCACAAAGCGCCTTGATCACCGTTTTACGGTGGATTATGTCGCGCGTTAAAAAAAATACAAAAATTATAGTATTATTATATAGGTCTTCAAAAACCATCGATGTTTTTGTTGTACTTGTTATACTTAACTGAAAAAAATCAGATTTTTCCAATCCGAATTACGAAGTTTAAACGAAAAAATTGCCCAGGGCTTTCAGAGTTACTCTTCTTGGCCCCTCTTCCAAGCAGTGTATGTAACTTTTTGTTTTTAAGATGGTTGAACCTCAGGAGTCAATCCAGTCAGGTGTGAGGTGCTACTATCCCTGATTTTAATTTTGGGAATGTGGCCATGTCCAGAAATTAGTAAAATTTGTGGGGAAAAAACAAAAAGGAAACTATAAAAAAAACCTCAACAAATAAAAAAAATAAAACACTTAAAAAAAAAACATCTGTTAAAAATCAAGCAATGACAGCTCCAGATCTTATTAAAATTTAAAAATTTGGCCTTCTTAAAAAATTATAAAAACCAACAAAAAACATAACGAGGAAACACACTTTCCTAATTTTCTCAACAGAAGAACCAAATGCAGAAACTCAAGAAAAGTTATGATCGTATGAAAAACTTCATCTGACAAAACCCAAAAAACTTGATAACCTTGGTCAGTGGATTGTTGTAAAAAAAAGAGGATCTTAAAAATATTATCAAGAAAGGTTCTTGGGGGAGGGGGGAATAAACTGCAATTGCCGTTAAGGAAAAAAAAAAGAATTGATTTAACATCACCAGAAAAAAAAAAGCCTCTGCTCAAAGCTGTGGATAAAAATCCATTTCAGGTCCACCACCAAACTTTTGACAAACCTTTTTATTTGAGGCAAAATTAAAGTCGCCACACAACATATGGGAACTGATTGTATTGCTGCGAAAAAACTTTAATCAAGGTAGCTCTTTTTAAAAAGCTTGAACAAAATGTATCCACAAATGCCGTTCTGGTGGTCTTGTAGCCAAAAAACAAGTGCAAAATTTTTGTTTGCTGTGATTGGGTCTAATTTCAACAACCATTATTTCAGAGTCAAAAAACAGGTTCTAAGTTTGATTTTACGAATAGGAAATTAATCACTGTTTTAATTGGCACATATAAGGTCCACCACCTCGTTTTGCTCTGATTCTCTATCTTTATATATAAAAATACATTTGATGGGGCAAAAAACCAAGGGGACTCGGTAGGGAAGGTTTGCAAGGGCTTCAAAAGTCGTCAGAGCTCAAAGTCAATGCATTTTAGCCTGAAAAAAACCATGAATCGGCAGGGAACTCGCCACTGGAATTACCCCTTTGGTTAGGATCTCAACACAACGGGAAACAAGTTCCACATGGAGCTTTAGTAGGGCCAGGGTTCAGGGCTACATCCCAAACCACTCAAGACCAAAGATCAAGCAGTGCTCGGTGGACTTATGAAGCTTAATGGGGAATCTTAGTCATTTGTAGTTCTTTGAGGCAAGAGGTGAAGACAAACCATATGATGAAAGTAACGCCCATGGTTAACGTTAACAAGTTTGGTTGGTGGCAAAAAAAATGAGAAAAACAAAGTCCATATCATTCATTAGAGATGTTTAAAATTGACTATTTGAAAAGCTGATGCCAAACATCTTCATTGAAGAGGTCCATTGCATACCAGCATCCATTTGAGTCAAAAGGAAAAGTAAAAAAAACTGCAAAACATGCCACCCATGGGGGACTGTCATTTGTAGGATGTAACCAAAAAAGCAGAATTCGGAAAAGGAGTTAGGTGAAGAGTTGGTAACAGTTACTCACAGGGTTCAAAAATTCGGGCAGCACAGGGTTTGTCAATTTGGTAAGTTTAAAAAAAATCAAGGTTTTTTTTTAATTTTAATTTGTTCAAACAATTAGTCATATTATCCACCAGTTCAGGCTTCAAAACAGCTTCAGTGTAAAATACTTAGCAGTCATTGAGAGGTTTGATTTGATTGCGGGTTAATTAAAAAAAATCAGTAAAAGATAATAATTAAAAAGAATAAATAGAATAATAAAATACAAATAGAAAATGATAGGGACAGCAGGAAAAAAAATGTCTTGCCTGTGTGGTGCCACAAAAAAAAAAAAAAAAAAAAAACTTCTTGTTCAAGTTTTCACGGTTGCTAGTTACCTAAAAAATTAAGTCGACTCAAACCATCGGTAAACTGATGTAAGATTGTCAAGGGAAAAATTGTCAATAATTTCTGAATATTTGCAAATGATTTATTAACCAGGCACTGCTTTTTTCTGTCACTTAGCCCAAAAACTAAGCCTGATATTTGGACTGGTCCACGTTAAAACACGTTAGGGAAAATAAGAAAAAAACCTTGTAACAGGATCCAAAATAACAATTGTATAAAAACAACTGAAACTTACTTCTATCAAAACACTGTTAATCAAAACAATTTTACCTGACACAAAAAACTAATTTTGTGTTTGCATAAAAAATATGTTATTGCCATGTTCTCATCCACAAAAACCATATGTAATTTTAGCACTGGTCATCATTTTCAATTGGTCATGAAAAAAAATGGTATGGACCCAAGGCTCTTTTATGCTTCAATTAAACAGCAAAAAAAGGCTCCAGTGTCTGTCAATAGTTATTCAAAAAAACATCTATTAGTGCACCGCGGCTTCCCGCGCGGGGCAATGAGCTAGTAAAAAAATCTCAATTCCCTTGGGCACAGTTTGTTTTCAAATTACCTTCCCATTCACCAGTTGTATTTACAAGATTTACACCCCCTGGTTTTTTTGGTTGGGTATGATTATATGATTACCCAAGATCACACAAGTTTTAGTTTCATTGTTGAAATGTATGTACAAGTACAAAACAAAAAACCCCACGGAACGTGTCTTGGTGGATGAGCATATTTGTAACTCATAGTGAGTTTTATCTGCTGCAAAACATTGTAACAAGAGTATTAAATCAGTCCTTGAGTGTATGTTCACAATCCCTCCTTAGCAGTATCTTCCTCCACTCAGTGACATCAATGGCATGCTCAATGTATAATTTATTAAAAAATCTTGATTTTAAACCCCAAACCTCCAGGTTTCTTTCATTTGATAAATGCCCGAGATTGTCATTTGATTAAATCCATTGATTGGTTAAGGAAAAAAAACCTTTGGACTCATGATAATCCCCAAGTTTGTTTTTTAAAGGTTTTTGGACCAACCAGTGTCCATTAATTCGAAAAAAAAAACAATTTGGGGGATGTTCAAAATTGAAAACATCCCTTGGATTATCAAAAACTGATATTAAATCCATGTTTTTCATTCTTAGGTTGAAAAATCTTGGAATTTTTCAAATTGAAAGTCCCAAGTTTTTTCTTTGAAAAAATATTGTGGATTAATCGATAAATGAAAATCTTGAATTATCAACCCACCTAAAAAAAAAACCTGATTTTGATTTGAAACAATATATTTTTCAAATTATTTAGACATTAATAGGTTGCCATAGGCGTCGGTTATTTTTGCTTGCGATATTCAGTGGTGGGCTCTGAGCTCTAAATCGCGAGAGTTTGAAAGCGCTGGTGGTTGTTACAACGCGCGCGCGCGCGTTGTTTAAAGCCGGCATTTCAAGCTTTTCTTGCGTGCATCTTTGCTTTTTTATAGGGGCCCTGTAAATGTTATTTTAAGAAGCAGAAAACTTCTTTTCAATTCATCTTTTCCTTGTTCATTTGGATTATGTATTTGTGTTGTTGAAGGCGCTCCCCGTGATGCTCTGAGGCACTTCTGTTGGAAGAAGATACGTTTAAGATATAGATTATAATATTTTTAAGGATCACAATGCATATCCAGGTGGGGGGACAGAAACTGGGTTATGACCACTTTGCTAACTTCCTTCACTTGTGGGCCTTTCATAAGATTCCATTTTAGTTCAGGAATTGTGTTCTCAATTCCCACTCTGAAGCAATGTACACTTTGTTTAAAAAGGTGCATGTTAGATCATCTTTGCGATCCCCCCCCCGGGATTTAAACCCGGGAAGTAGTATCGATATTTGGGATAATCAGATGAAAGGATGTATTTTTCTCATTGTATTTCCTGAAATTTTGAAAGCAGCCCGATTCACTACTGGGAATTTCACCCGTGAAGCTAGTGTTACCGAAATGCTATCCACCCTCGGCTGGCTAAGTCTACAAGAACGCAGAAAAATTCACCGTTTGTCTCTATAAAATCCAACATGATGAACTTGACATCTCCAAGAACTACATTCCACCCAAGACCGACAGGGCAAGAAGAGGACATAACCAGCAACTCAAAATCTACACCACCAATCTTGCACCACTCGCCAACTCATTTTTCCCACGAACAATAAAAGACTGGAACTGTTTAACTCAACAAAACATTGATCAACAAACAAGAACCGCATTTAAGTACAGCATTACTCCCTAGTAAATTTCTGTGACCACCCACCTCGAGTCAAAATTCCCTTATGGAGTCCTTGGAGGTTTTACTACCAAGTACCAAGTATCATTGGTTAATTTCGTCAAAAAGCTCTTCCAGGTAACCCCCAGCTATTTAGCTCGACACTTCATAGCCCGGGACACGACCACAAGCAATGGAGTGTCTAGTCAGAGCAACCTTGGACTACCCGCTATTATACACAGTGTACTTACCCAACTACCCTGCGTTACAAATCGCCCGAGGGGAAACCACCATCACTAATTTCCTTTTTTGGCAGCAACATTTATTTTCACTACACGTATACGCGATTTTAAACAAAATCCGCACTCTAGAAAGCGCAATTTTCAGATACTTCTTTAAAGCAGTGACAGCTGATCTCGTACATACTTCAAAATCCAGTAAACAAACCCAAACTTTCCATTTAAATAAAAGCAAACAAATTTTACAAAAAACACCGTTTTTTACCCAAAAAAAACTTCAAGCTAAAGAATTACACATTTTCTAGGGGGCAAAACACCAGCACGACAGTAATTTGCACGTACCATTTTCACCGGCCGAAATCGTCCAACATTTACAGACATCCGCGAACAAAAAATGGCCCCAAAATGGCCCGAGTAAAAGTAATATACTGTCGCTACGCGACCGATAAAAAGTGCCAAAATTCATAACTTTTCAGGTACTGATTCAAGCAAGACTTGAAGTTGCACCTGTAATCTATATCCAGTCCATAATCACCTGGCACGGACAATTATCTTGGTAACAGATCCGGTTTGACGTCATACCACAACAATAAATTCATTTTGCACTTGGAACTACCTTGTGCATTCCATAAAAGGCTTGCCACAAACACTGTGTCATGCATTGTAATACTTTTATTTGAAAATCCAGGGTTATGACCTGCATTTAGGAAATGCACCTATAGTAAAATATAGTTTTGGTTGAGTGGGTGGCATAGTCTGGAACATGCTGTGCAGAAATCTGTATTACAATACAGTCACTACAAGAAACATGTTGGTGCTGGGCACCAATGTATGCCCCGCGCAATGGCAGAATTATTTAAAACATCCGAAGATAGCCAAGAATTGAGAAATAAATAACATTTTTCCAAACAAAACAATGCTAGTGTATGTGACTTTTTATTGAAAACTGATGGTATTCACTATACTTATTTATTTATTTATTTATTTTTGGACTATTTTCAAGTATATTCCACCAAATTGTTTCTTGTTGCAATTTGTGTGGGTGTCATCATACAATTATTGGACTAAATGCAAACATGCACATATCTCAATTTTGAATTGAGAAGAGTAGGCTCAAACAAAAGTCTGTGTCCCTTCGAACAAAGCTAAACAAAGTTTTAGTGTAAATTTCCCTATCACATGAAGATTTTCACTGTTGTTTGCTTTTTAACCGACAACATGCGTCAAAAGTGATTTTGCCCTTAAACCACCATTAATTAAGGTGCGTGTTCCGCTCCTCTTTGACCACCCCGTGATTTACCCAGTAGTTTATCGATTTTGATATCAGAATGAAAGGCCGTATTTTTCTCATTGTCGTCCTCAAATTGGAGCCAGGCTCAATCCATGTCCTTTCCCAGATATAAAAAAAACCCGCTGTTTTAGAGAGGTTAACCATCGATATTTAGCATAGATTGATAGGGCTTTGCACATGCACTAGTTATTGCGTCTACCACAAAACCGCGTTTTGTGTCCAACGGTACTTTGCACACTCGTGTGTGTATGTGCAAGGCCATTGCGCCGCACATCAGGTAGAGACCACAATACACATAAATTGGAAAACAAGCCACCTTTACATTGAACTGCACAGACCATTCACTCCTGAGAAATTGACATATTTAACCAACAAAAAGTGTTAATTTCCTTAATGCCAAATCGGTATGTTATTTCTTGGGAAAAATATCTTTAACTACGCACTTTAACATAATTTTTTGGCTATTGTCCCTGCAACTCGAGCTCACATCATGGCTTCAATCAACTAATAAGCCAACAATAAGCTTAAATCTACAACCAAAAGAAGCAAGCTATTAATGGCAAGTGATTACTGACCCACATACTAATTATCGCCATGTGCACAGCTGTCACAAAACTCCAGGTTTGAAACTCCAGAGTGAAAATTAATCCATTTTTTAACTTCACTCCAATTCGTCCACACGATGGCTGAAACTCTGAATCATCCCCGACCATTCTCCTCCGTTTTCATATCGGAGTGTAGACGGAAGTCAACATACCTGAAGCCATCACTTTCGCTCGTGATATTCAAACGCGGAATTTGTCAAAAGATGACCTTGCGAGGGCACCTCCGCTCACTATCCCTCGAAGCTGTCAACGGCACGACACTCCAAAACACTCCAGAGTGTTTATTGGAGTTTGAGTTTCACCCCTCTTTTTAGGGGATAAAACCCCGCTCGACCCTCAATAAACTCCAGGGTCCCATACGTCCACACTGCCAATAACCCCGAGCGCACTCATAGTTTTGAAAACTCCGGATTTAACTCCGTGTGGACACGACTTTATATGCTTTATAGATACCTACTTCACAGATAACGAAGCTATATGAAAGCACTTAAATAAATCAAGGCAAGCCAGAGGTGTTTAAGTACAGGGTTCTCTCGCACCTACATAGCAATTACTTTGTAGCTTAAATACTATTTTATTATCACGCCAGAATTTGAGATGATGTGTTTTATTATGCTACGTTCATATGAGAGACATACATTGGCTACATTTTGCTTTCATAATAATCTTACAAATGTTGATTTTCTTAAAATAACAAAACTTTAATTTAATTTATTGTTTTGTGTGGTGTTTTTTTTTTTTTTGTGGTGTGGTTTCATATTTGCATCTTGCCGTGTATGCGAGTTTGTTTGGTGTGTGTAGTGTGTGGGGTGGTGTGTGTGTGCAGGGTTTTATATTCTTGGTGGAGACTGAAGAGTATCGCTATCTGCCCCCTCCACCCCCACCCTCCACCCCCCCCCCCCCGCCCCCCCCCCGACACCTTTCCCTATTTTCTGTTTTTGACAGGGCTTGGTCTTCTCATCCTCCGACAGAGAATGAAAAAGACCTGGCACTTTTCAAAATAGTGCTCCTCCATATTTTCAAAATCAATATTTTTGTAATGGTTGTCAGGGCTTTTATATACAAAAGCCCTCAACCGCAATGATTAAGACCAAATCACAGCCTTTATGGGTAAACAGTACATTTAATGAGCAGAACACTAAAATGGCGTTTAAAACACAAGAACAGGCACCCGGATGGCATGTTGCCCACGCGGTGACACGGTTGATCGGTCTATAAATAACCTTTGTGGTTTAAATATCAGTGATACGAGTCAAAAATATTCATGTAATATACACATTTGTGTGTCATTAAAGTTTATGGAAAACTTAAAAGTTGGCCTATCAATACCTGGATTGTCTTTATCCTCATATCATGTCCCTATGTGTTTTTTTGTTTATGCTAAAATATATCTCTGTTCTTCAATGGCCCTAGACTATCATTTGAGAGCCAATTGAGAATGTCATATTTTGTGACAATGTGGCCAGTGCCCGCTTTAACATCGTCAGGTCCATGACCTTGGCTGTGAAATGCCAATGTCACTTCGGCAATCCCCTGAAGATCATTTCTCACATTCTCCGCAGGCTTATGGAAAGTCCTTCCTGCTCATGTAGCATCAAACCAAGACCTCAGAACTTCGAAGGGAGGTTAATCGCATCTTTGGCACAATCCGTCGCGTTATTAATTGATAGCTTGACATAAAAAAATGTCACAATTGGGCAGATAGTGGTTTTTAAAGACAAAAAGTTTGTACTATACGTGAAAATTAGTCTTAAAATGCATCATAAATCTTCCAACCCCATCAACGGAAGCCCCCAAAATATGCCCCCCTCAGACCATATATGCATGTCCCCATAGGGGACCTCAGCATTCGTCCCTGAAATGCTGTCCCCCAATGAAAATAGAGAGAAAACCCTGTCAATTTTTGGCAGACTGGTCTCTACTTTCTGCAAGTCCCAACTGGAAGTCAGTCATTTCCACACATTTTCTGCTGGCCTCATATTAAACCTGCTTCCACAGTTAACATGCAAATTGCACGATTTGCAAATTGCACATGCATTTATGTTCAAAACAATGCACACTTATCCCACCCAAATCCAAGCCTGTGATGAATGATCTATACTGTTTTCACTATAAGGTGGAACATACCTTGATAAAGTACATTGAGATAACCCTATATAGGAACACCAAGGTCATAATGCAACCAGGATAAATCGACTAATAGTAGCTGTAGCAGCAATACTTTTGGCACAACATATGAAGCCTCTCCTCTGACAGAATGTGTAGAATATAGTGGCAAAATGGGGTCCTGTTCCACTTAACACGACATGGTTCTGTACTAGTGCAGTAACAGATCCCATTGTACTAGGCATCCTAACCGATTGATACTTTTTGTACACGCAAAAACCTTGGCAAATGAAACATAGTATCATAGGGCTTGCACAACAGGCTTCTAAGACTGGGTTGCCAAGGATCTTGCTCCAGCCCTGTTGGTTGTAAGCAGGTCCAAAATTCAACGTATTTTCAGTTTGTTCTTGTGCACTTCATTTATGATATGCCCATTTCAAATAACATTGTAGCCTGTAAACTTTGCAAGAACTGAAAACTAGGGCATTCTAATCGAGTTTTATCCTTTTTTGGTAGGAATCTTGAGGTACATCTTTATTTTCTTTTTCCTATCGTTCAGTCTGCTGAGATTTCCCCTACGTCAATTATTAGATTCCCATCACCTACACATGTCCCGAAAGTCTAAGCCGGGTCGAAAACGGAGTGAGTGAGTGAGTGAGTGAGTAGTTAGTTTACCGACAACTCAACCATTGGTGTTTTATAATCAGTGTCCTTACAATTTGTCCTTTAACAGTAAAATATAAAAAACAATGCAATAATTAAAACTTCATTTCAATTCAATTAGCATTAACAATTACAAGGACGGTACAATGATCAGAAAACAATCAAAGTTACAAATAAAATAACCATAATACAAAATTTACAAAACCAAAAATTAAAAAAAGCAAAAAATAAAAACAAGTTCCAAAGATATACTGATAAATTTATAACCTATACCATCATAGATGACATAGGTCATCATTCATCCATGTACCACGCAAAAACTTCAACTTTAAATACAGATAAAATCGCATCACATCAGAACATGCAAACATGAGATCCCTCCCGTTACAGACACATGTTTTTCTCATACATGTTACCTTTTATAATGGCTCCATACCCTTGGCATCTATGCCAAACTGATTGATTTTTTACATCAACAATTATACAGTAGAAACCCTAATACATGCTACTAAATTTACTATTACAAAAAAATAAATAGGTCTTACATATGTACAAATGTTAATTGGTAATTGTTTTGTTTCATGTTAATTGATTTAAGGCTACATGTACATGTACTTAAACGAGTAATACAACAGACCATCTTGAAAATACCATTACACAGTCGAAATCATTACACATTTATAATATACTCCTAAATTTAAATACCACCCGTCCTGTTCAAATAACAGAGGAGTTGCCCCCTTTTAGTCGCCTTTTACGACATGCGGGGAAACACATCGGGCCAAATCTTAAAACCCCCCGAACTCCGCAGGGCCCCCTTTAGGTTCGCTTTTACGACATGCAGGGGAACACATCCGAGCCAATTCTAAACCCCGAACCCGCAGTGGCAAAAACGGAAGATTCATCATATAAAGCACATGATTGTGAGGTACATGTAATTATGCCAATTTCAGTATTTGCTTTTTTAAATATTTTAATTAAGCATTTTAAGCCTTTCCTTGTTCAAAAACCTGATCTTGAAATGAAGATCATATATTTGGTCCAGAGTACAAGTTGTATTTTAATTTTTTTCAAGCAAATTTAATCCATTTAAAAAAAAATATTAACCTTGAGAGACTATATGTATTCTTTTAATGCATACGGCGCAGAGAGACAATTTGCAGACAATTTGCTCTTTTATATTTGAGCATTTAAGGCATTTTTTTTAAAATCCTAACCTTCAAAATGACTATCAAGTTTTAGTGTAAATGTCCCAATCCATGAAGATTCACTGTTGTTTGCTTTTATACAGAAAACATGCGGCAACAAAGTGAATTTTGCCTATACCACCATTAATAGGTGCGTGTTTCCGATCGTCTTTGACACCCTTGATTCCCCGGAAGTAGTATCGATTTTGATATCAGACGAAAAGGCCGTATTTTTCTCATTGTCGTCCTCCAATTTGAGCCGGGCCAAATCCATTTCTTTCCCAAGATATCAAAAAACCCGCTGTTTTAGAGTTTAACCATCGATCTTATCAATAGTATTGAATAGTGGCCTTTGCAGCATGCATTATGCGTCTACGCATCCAAAACCGCAGTTTGTGTCCAACGGTACTTGATGGGGGTGTATGTCAAGTGCCAGGCTCTATATCAGTAGAGAACACAATCACATAAAAGTGGAACAGCCCTTTACATTTGACTGCACAAACTTCACTCTGAGTAAAGTTGACATATTTAACCAACCGAAAATGTTAATTTCATGAAATGCAATCTGGTATGTGTATGTATTGGGAAAATATCTTTAATACGCACTTTTAACATAATGTTTTTGCTATGCCCTGCAACTCGGGCTCAATATGGCTTCAATCAAGACAATAAGCAAACAATAAGCTTAATCTACAAACCAAAGAGCAAGCTTTAATGGCAAGTGATTTACTGACCCACATACTAATTATAGCCATGTTCAACACTGTCACAAACTCCAAATGTTTGAAACTCCAGAGGTGAAAACTTAATCCATTATTTACTTCACTCCAAATTAACGTCCACACGATGGCTGAAACTCGCAACTCATCCCCCTGACCATTCTCCTCCGCTTCTCATATCGGAGTGTCGAACGGGAAGTCACCTACCGAAGCCATGCAACTTTGCGCGTGTATATTCCAAACGCAGGAATTTGTCCAAAGATGACCTTGCGAGGTACCTCCGCTCACTACCCCGAAGCTGACCACACGGCAAAACACTCCAAAACACTCCATAGTGTGTATTGAGTTTGAGTTTCACCCCTAGTTTATTTAGGGGGAATAAAACCCCGCTAGAACCCATACAACTCCAGGGTCCGAATACGTCCACCGGCCAATAACCCCGATCGCACTCCAGAGTTTTTGAAAACTCCGGATTTAACCTCCGTGTGGCCACGACTTATATCTTGTTAGATGCCTACTCTACAGATAACGAACTATATGAAGCACTTAAATAAATCAAGGGCTGCATGAATTTGGTTTAGTACAGGGTTCATCTCGCACCTACAGTAGCTATGTACTTGTAGCTTAATGAGCTATTTTTATCACTGCCATAATTTGAGAAATGAATTTGTTATTGCTACGTTCATATGAGAGAACAAGAGAATTGGCTACAGTGGGCATCCGTTTTATCACTCAGGAGCTCTGTTTGACCCTAATTATGTTTTGTGTATTGAGTGTGTGGGGTGTTGTTTTTGTTTTTTGTGTGTGTTTCATATGTCATGCCTTGCGTGTTATGCGAGTTGGTGTGTGTGTGTGTTTTTGGTGTGTGTGTGGGTGTGTGCAGGGTTTATTCTTGGGGGACTGAAAGATATTCTATCTGCCCCTCCAACCCCCCCCCCCCCCCGACACATTCCCTATTTCTGTTTTTGACAGGCTTGTCTCTCCAGCTCCGGACGAGAATGAAAAGAGACACTGGCACAATTTCAAAATGTGCCCCTTCAAGATTTTTTTCAAAATCACTATTTTTGCATGGTTGTAAGGCTTTTTATATACAAAAGCCCTCACCCGAATGATTTAAGACCAAAACAGCTTCCTTATGGTAAACAGAACGATTTTAAATTAGCAGACGACGAAAATGGCGTTAACACAAGAACATGCACACCGTATCTGTTTCCCACGCTGTGCACAATGTTTGATCGGTCCCCTATAAATAACCTTTGTGGGTTTTAATATAGTGAGTACGAGTCAAAAATATTCATGTAATTACACATTTGTTGATTAAGTTATGGAAAACTTAAAAAGTTGGCCTACCAATTACCTGGATGTCTTTATCCTCATATCATGTCCCTATGTTTTTTTTGTTTATGCTAACATATCTCTCCTGTTCTTCAATGGCCTAGACTATCATTTGATAGCAAATTGGAAGAAATGTCATATTTTGTGAAAATGTGCATTGCCGCTTTTACTCAGTCAGGTCTCCATGACCTTGCTGTGAAATTCCCAAGGTCACTTGTCCTCCCACAGAAGATCCATTTCTCCCATTCATCTGCAGGCTGATGGATTGTCCTTTCCTGCTCATGTAGCATTAAACCAAGACTAGCAGAACTTCAAAAGGGAGGTAATCGCTATCTTGGCACCAATCCAGCGTTATTATTTCGATAGCCCTGACATAAAAATGTAATTTGGCAGATAGTGGTGTTTTTAAAACACAAAAAAGTTTGTACTATCTGAATTAATTTCTTAAAATGCAATCAAAATCTTCCCACCCCATCCAACGCAGCCCCAAAATATGCCCCCCTCAGACCATATATGGCATGTCCCCATAAGGGACGCATCATTAGATTCCCTGAAATGCTGTCCCCCAATGAAAAATTAGAGAGAAAACCTGCTGGTTTTTTTGCAGACATTGTTCTCTACTTTCCTGAAAGTCCCAGCTGGAGTCAATCAGTTCCACATTTCTGCTGTCATCATATTAAACATCTTACAGTTAAACATGCAACTTGCACGATTTGCAAATTGCACATTCATTTATGTTCCAACAGTGGCGACACTTATCACCACCCAAAATGCCAAGCCCGTGCTGAATGTAATATCTATAATGTGGTCACTATAAGGTGGAACATGACCTTTGATAAAGTACATTGAGATAACACATATAGGGCAGACCAAGGTCATAATTTAAAATAAAAAAACAATCCCAGGATAAATCGCTATAGGAGCTGTAGCATATTTGGCACAACATGAAGCCTCTCCGCTGACAGAATGTGTGAATCACGTGCAAAAAGACTGGGGTCATGTTCCACCTTACACACGAACAGGGTATAGTACTAGTGCAGTAACAGACCCATTTTAACTAGGCCATCCGAACAGAATTGCTACATTTTGTGTACACTGAAAAACTTGGGCATGAAACATAGGATCATAGGTCTGCACAAACAGAGCTTCTAGACTGGTGCCAAGATCTTGCTCCAGCCACTGTTGGTTGTAAGCAGTTCAAAATTCACGTATTCTTTCAGTTGGTTCTTGTGCTACTTCATATGAATGCCCATTTCAAATAACATTGTAGCCTGTCACTTGTCAAAGAACTGAAAACTAAGGGCCATTCTAATCTGAGATTTTTATCCTTTTTGGTAGGAATCTTGAGGTACATTTGATTTTTCTTTTTCCTTCGTTCAGTCTGCTGAGATTCCCTAAGTCAATTATTAGATTCCCATCACCTACAATGTCCCGATTAGCCGGTCGAACGGAAGGATGAGTGAAGTGGTGCGTATTAAAGTTTACTACAACTCAACACAATGTGTTATATGTGTCATTACATTTGGTCATTTACATAAATAAAAAAAACAATGCAATATTAAACTTCATTTCAATCAAATTTACAATTGAACATTACAAAGTACTACACATCAACAGTGATGAACAGGCATCACCTATCCATGTATAAAACGAAAACCCACTAATTGCAAAGATACACTTAGAAAACATGCCAATAAAACCAAGTTTCAAATAGATATACTGATAAATTTTCTAACTATACACATCATAGCTGATTACAAAGGTCCTCACTCATCCATGTACCACTCAAAAACTTCAACTTAAATACAGATAATCGACATCACATCAGAACATGCAACATGAGATCCCCTTTACAGACCAAATAGATTGTCTCATACATGAACATTTTATAAATGGCTCTAATACACTTGGGCATTATGCCCAAACTGATTGATTTTAAATTACTCACAATTATACAGTAGCAACCCTAATACAGCTACTTATTTATATTACAAAAAAATACAATAGGTCTTCCATATGTACAAATGTAATTGAATAAATGGTTTGTTTTTTCATGTTAATTGATTTTAAGCTACATGTACAGGTACTTAACGAGTAATACAACAGAACATCTTAAAAATAAATTCACAGCGAAATCATTACACATTTATAAATAATCCTAACTTTAAATACAACCGTCTGTTCAAATAACAGAGGAGTTGCCCTTTTAGTCCGCCTTTTACGACATGCAGGAACACTCAGTCCAATTCTTAACCCCGAACCCTCAGGGGGCCCCATTTAGTAGCCTTTTACGACATGCAGGGGAAACACATTGGGCCAATTCTAAACCCCGAACCCCCAGGGAGCGAAAACGAAGATTAATCAGAATAAACACATTATGGTGCAGGGTACAATGTTTTATGCCCCCCCAATTTCAATTATTTGCTTTTTAAAATTTTATTAAGCAAATTTAATCCGTTCTTGTTCAGAAAAACCTGATCTTGACATGAAGATCATATATTTGGTCCAGAGTCAATTTGTATTTTATTTTTTTCACAAATAAGTCATTTTTAAAAAAAATATTAACCTTGAGATGACTATAATGAATTCATTTGATTCTACGGGCTCAGAGAACAATTTGGCAGGACAATTTGCTTTATTTAATATTTGTAGCAAATTTAAGGCATTTTTTTTAAAAATCTAACCTTCAAATGACTATCAATTTCAATGATCATTATGGGCCCGTTATGTAGGGACAGACTTCTGCTCATTTGTTGCGCTTTTGAGTGTTTGAAATGTCAAATAGAATTGCTCGCCTCAGGGTTTCGGAAACTTCCGGAAGAATCTATCTCTTCCGGACGAATGGAAAGACACTGGAAAAAAGGCATTCTTCCATATTCTTCCGGAAGAAACTGGAAGAAACTGGAAGAAATTGGAAGAAACTGGGAGAAATAAAGAAGTATTATTACAACATGCTAAATTCACATATTCATCTGCTTTGCACTTCAAATCATCAAGGCTACTTTGTTACTTAAATTTACAATCTTTTTTTTCAAAATTATTTACAAGTTTTATAGCATGTTAGTATACCTTGCAAGTATATAGTAAAATTTTGTTCACAATTTGTTTTGACTTGCTATCAAATTATACGATGATAATTGTTCACTTAATTTCCAAGTTCTTTCCCTGTGCACATTATCCTATCAAGTTGTAATTGTAGATTGCAACAATGAAAAAGCTGTTAAAATCTGTAGGCCCAAATTTGGTAATTTAAAATACAAATCATAAAAGAGCAAACCATTAAGTGTTCTTTTTGTTGTAATGCTTAGTGGGAGAATCTGGATTAGGGAGATATATTTTGAAATGTTCAAGTCTTTACAAGGAGACTCTGCATGGCCCTTGCTTTTGTGAAAAGTGAGAATCCGTTTCTTCCAGTATTTTTTATATTTAGGCCTGTGAATAAATGTGACTTTAATTTATGCAATTGATGGGTCGGTAGGGGGGGGTTCCCTTAATGGTTATTTTGAATTATTTCACTAATTTCATTCACTGTATAATAGAAAACCAAAACTGTAAGTCTTTTGCTTGTAAAATAGAAATTTTTTTTAATGACTTTTTAGTTTCTTCCGCTTTCATGGAATACAACTTTAAGAACCCGGTTTCTCCAAGTGGAAAAACCGCGGAAAAAACCTCGGTTTTTTCCGCCTGTGGAAGAAACTGGCAAACCCTGCGCGCCTCATCAAACTAAAATCAAAAGGTAAAACAAACTAGTAATCAGCTTTGCTGGGCAGGTGCACTTGTGAACGCATCTATTTTGTGTGGTTAAATAGATCTCCTTTAATAAATCACACTTTCTAAATTTCAGTAGATCTGATATTTAGGCATGGTTGCTGCACCCACCACTAATAACTCTCCCCTTTTGATATGCAAATGTAAAATGGTCAAGGTTCACATTCTTATTTTTGATATTTCGCATGTCTTAAACTTTCTGTGAAAATTTATTTAAAATCCTTCTTTCAATAATTGTTTTAAGCCATCAATCATTGATGCCCAGTAGCCAAACACATGCATTTTGGAACATTTTCTTAACAATTTGAATATTGGTCTATCCTTTTCATTAAAACAAGCAAATGTCATCAAACCTAGTTCCCTAGGATGCGATATTTTTGTCTACAATTTTCTACGTGACTTTCAATGGTTACACCATATGTGGAAGGATTTAGTAATGTTCCCCCTCCTTATTCCTGGGTGATTGCAGAATACTTCGCAGCTAGGTGCCATTTCTCTGGGGCTATCACGGTTTACACCAAATGCAAGATTTTAGTAGTGTCCCCCTTCTTATTCCTGGGTGACGCTGATATATTTTGCATACTGTAGGCACTATTTTCAACCGGGATTATCAACGGTACACTTAATGCAGGATTTCGTAGTGTGGTCTTCTCCTGGGTGACAGGCATGTCCATTGGATTGGATACATTGGGTGAGGTATCCTGTGCTTTGGGTCTATCCCCGCAGATCCCCCAATCCCCTCAAGTTCCCCAGAATCATATTGGTACGTAGGTCGGTACGGTTGGGGCTGCTTAACTTTCGGTCTGGGGAAATTGAAATTTGCTCCCATAGATAATATCGAAATTAAATCCAAAGTCATACTATGGTATAGTATAGTATAGAATTTAGAAAATTAGTGGCGGACCCTGTCACAACACTCTTGTCTTGGATAATTTTTCATTCAAATGTGAAAACAGAGGTCAATCTGTCACTCACACCTTCTTGTCCAACATTTACAGAACAATAGATCTTTGTCACTTAAGGTAAATTTGCTCCAGAATGGCAATGACGCAATTATCTGTAATTGATTTTTGAACTTACGTAATCACCAATCAGCCATGGCAATTGACTCTAGAAAATTTGCATGGTGATGTTCACAGACTCGTTCCACCAAGGACTTAGATATGAGCATGTGGTCCCGTCTCAAGAGAGGTGGTCTGTCTAGGCAATTTTCTGTGGGTAGAGGAACATCAGGTTGCCTTAAAATGTTAGGTTAGGATAGCGTAGGTATGGTAGTGTTCAGGAACAGATGTGACGGTGTACTCAGAATCAAGGGTGAAAAAATCTTGCCAACAGGGCTCCACTTAGGACAGCATTGGTAATTAGGGTTCTCCACCGTAAGCCAACCACACTTTGCCGTAAATCGTGTAAGAATGATCGAGATTAGAAGAAACTTGTCGGGAGTGCATTTGCTTTTATTTGTAGTAGTGCGAGGGGTGGTGGAATGGTAATTATACCATTCTACCACTCTACAGTGGAGTTCTGTATGAGGTTTAAAAAGTCATTCCATGTATCCCACCCAACACTTGTGTCATCAACTTAAAGACACTATCAGTGATTTATTCCGACTAGTCAAATCTATTAATTTTGCAGAATAGCTTCAAGTTGAAGGATCGGCTATAGAATTCTGAATAAGGTTTTTTCCACCTGAAGAATTTACAGAAAAGGAGACAATGGCAAAGTGTTCAATGATAGGAAATCTCCAGTTCAATTATGTGTTGTAGTAAGTTCCGTACAACGTAAGACTAAAATTTTCCAATTTGGTATTTATTAGTTGCTTCGATCTGATCCTATCTTCTGCAGGTATTTTAGTTAACCTGTATTGTTACAAACATTCAAAACTCTGATTTTTTGATGATTTTTTTTTCGATTTTCTGATTTAGCAAATCACTGATACTAGTGCCTTTAATTGAAACATCCAATAAAATACCACAGATGTCAAAAATCTGAAAAGCCTTCAGGATGCTAGACCATCAGTATCATGACAAATATATATTAACACCAGGAAGTAAAAAGAAACTGACACTCTCTCCCATGATGAAATTGCAAGTATACTTGTGGCATAAATCTCCTTCCTTTGGGAGACTGTTTTGATTTAATTAAGGTCCTAGTGCCAACTCCACAAAATGCTCCCCTCTGGCAGTGAACCACTGTAAACATCTAACATAAGCCATGTTCACACGGTCCCAAAACTCCAAAGGTTGAAACTCCAGAGGTGAAAATTAAATCCAATTATTTTATTTTACTTCACTCCATATTACGTCCACACGATGGCCAAACTCTGAAATCATCCACAAAACCTGACCATCTCCTACGCTTCTACATAATCGGAGGTGGAGACCGGAAGGTACCAACCGGAAGCACGTTTCACTTTCGCGCGCGCGTTAGATTTTCAAACACAGGAGTTGTTCAAAAAAGATGACCTTGCGAGGACACCTCCGCTCACTATCCCCCGAAGCTGTCCACATGGCACGACACTCCAAAGCACTCCGGAGTGTTATTGGAGTTTGAGTTCACCCCCTAGGTTTTTAGGGGGATAAAACACCGCTAGACCCTCGATAAAACTCCGGAATTTAAACTGCTCCGATGCGTCCACAACGGCCAAAAACCCCGATCGACACTCCAGAGTTTGAAACTCCGGAGTTTCAGCCTCCGTGTGGACACGACTATAGAGTTGATTAAGCTTCAGCTAATGAATTTGGTATTGTTTTTTCGGACATTAGAGCGATTCCGTTATCAGGAGTTAGGAAAATATTGTGTTGAAAAATAGTCATGCCATCTATCAATGGCAGGCCGAGAGTGGATGCTGTCACTTATCGGCAGTGGCATTCAGGGTATGGAGAGTGAAAAAATAAAGTGTGTCCCAAACTTTGTGCCTCTTTTTAATACTCTCTAAATGTAAACGAGTGATAATTTCACTCCCCAAAAGAGCAAAACTCTTTTAAAAACCACTCCAAAAGATGGTTTGTACTTAAAAGAGCGATTCCCACTCAAGTAAGAGTGAACATCCCCACCAAAAATACTGCCAATAAACTTGCATCATCCCCCTGGAAAGTGGCAGTTCTGAACAATGACCTCAATGACCTTTGGACCTTTGTCCATGACCTTTGACATCATCGACATATGAGAACCCCTATTGCACCTTAACCCCAGTCTGGTTTAAATGGACTTAAACTTTCAAAGGAGACGCAAAAAACGAAAACTCTAACCAAACTGGAACACACATACACATACATTCACATACGGAAAGCGGACACGTAACACATACGGACTACACATACCTACACATACAGACATTTGCACCCTCGCATATTCCCCTCTGCTTTTCAAGCCAGGGGGATAAAAGAGTGATTTCCACAGTTTCGTTTTGGGGTCTTCGTTCCATTTTCAACTCCTCAAAAGTGTTGTCCTTTCGTTTAAACTTCCTCAAACAATGGAAATTTACTTTTTTTGGAGCAATTTTTAATCTTTGAGCGGAAATCACGGCTTTTTAAGAACAAACACACCATTTTGGAGTGGTTTACAATACTTTCACTCTTTTGGGGAGATAAATTTTCACTCGTTAACATTTATAGAGTATAGAGGATTGTAAGAGTGGTGCACTTTTTGGACACCCTGTATGCGCAATGGGTAGATCACAACTAAGCCAGAGAGAGAGGGAAAAAGATATTCCAGCTATGTGTATTTTTCTAATAGCCGTCCAGGTTGAACCGATGATCTGTTGTTGCTGGCTGCCACTCTTTCTATTCTGTCAAGCTCAAACAAGATAAGCAACAAATTATCTCCTTGAATTGGATGAGTCCAAAATTTGGTTAAATATTAAAGAGACACTGGCACATTGAAAAATGTGCGCCCTCAAGATTTTTCAAATCAATATTTTTGCATGTTGTAAGGATTTTATATACAAAAGCCCTCACCCGAAGTGATAAGACCAAATCCGCTTCCTATGGGTAAACATAACGATTTTATATAATTCAACGTCGCCAAGACGTTAAATTCAAAAGACGACGAAAATGGCGTGTTAAAAAACATCACGCACGCCGTATCATGTTTCCCACGCTATTCACACTGTTTGATCGGTCTATAAACCTTTGTGGTTTTAATATCAGTGAGTACGATCAAACTATTCATGTAATATACACCTTTGTGATTGAAAGTGGGAAAACTTAAAGTTGGCCTCCAAATTAACTGGATTCTTTATTCTCGTATCAATGTCCCTATCTGTTTGGGGTATGTTATTTTTACATGTAAAATATATCTCTGTTCTTCAATGGCCTAGACTACATTTGAGAGCAAATTGAAGAAATTTCATATTTTTGTGAAAATGGCAATACTTTCATCTGGGACCCAAGTTCGGGGGGTCAGAACTCCGTAGTACCAATATTTTAAATGTCCATTTCTTGTAAGAGAGTCACACTGCAGGACTTTTCTACATTATAATAATAAGCATATTAGGTAAGTTATAATAAGTGGTTTACAGCTCTATTTGAAAAAAATCCTAATTTGCATTTTGACATTATTGGCCCCCCCTGAAATCATGTTGAACATGGACCACCCCTCTAACTTCATATATGTTGAAGATTCATCATCACAGACCTATTCTTGAAAGAACTAGCTGTGACTTGATGTCCCTTTCATTCTTTCACCGTCACAAGAAAACTTTTTGCTGATATACCCATAGAATGTAAATGGTGATATACACTGTGCATGTACTGACCATCTGGGTCACGTTACCTTTTTGTGGTGGGAATTGAGTTGTGTATTTTGTTGTGAAAATAATTTAAAGACACCAACCTAGTTCTTTCAAGGAAGGTTGTTTAATGATAATTCATTCAACATATCCTGAAGTATAGGGGTGGGTGTCGAAGGCCAAATTGGTTTCAGGGGGGTCAAATGTGGTGAAAAAAGTACATTACCATTTTCAAGGGCTGTACCACCCCCACTTATTATTTATAAGGTGTTTATAAATGTATTGGTTTAAAGTTATACTACGTAACTCCTTACTGACCAAAATGGACAATAAAAAATGTTCTCACTTTGGGAGTTAACCCCCATAACTTGGCCCCGAATGAACAAAGGCACATATATTTAGGCCTCATTACTCTCAAGTAAACACGCTATGAACTTCCGATCCAAATTTGAATTCTACTACAGAACCAAATATTACCTCATAGGTAGTGAGTTTTCAAAGTGTGAGGGCTCCATTACAATCTGTACCCTCTCAACATATTCTTTCACATTGGGGCGGCACTTTTGATGGTGACCCCATTAAATTTCCAATGCGTCTAGCACAGGAAAACGAAATGGACGATGACGCTCAAAATTTCAGGATTTTCATATCTCCTCAATTCTACCACCACACTTAGAGCGAAAAAATCCATGACTTCTGCGGTGCACATCTCGAATGGACATTGAATGGGCCAGATTCCAAGATAGACATAAATATGCTTTGGCAAAAATAGAAAATGTAGGGTAGTTCAAAGTATTTGATGTCCAACATGAACCCGGGGTGCTCTTCTCTTCACATGGTGCAAAAAAATAATTCCTGTCATAATTTTGTTTTGAAAATTACATAATGCCTCCTTTAAAATCCAATTATAATCTTAACATTTGCAGAAAATCATAATGGCCCCTTTAATTGAAGGAATGGCCCTTTAACTGGTAAACTGAGGAATGGTCGGTTATTTGGTAAATGGAAATATCCTTTTATAATTAGTAAATTGAGGAATGTCCCTTTTCATTGGTAAATGATAGGTAATGCACTTTTAAATAAAATTGCATTGCCCTTTCCAAGGTAAATGATGGCATGGTTCCTTCCTTTGGCAATGAGGAATAGCCTTTGGGAACTGAGAATGGCCTGAATGGCCCCGTTAATTGTAAATGGAGAATTAATTGGTCAATTATTAATGGAATTGCCCTTAAAAAGGTAAATAATGGAGGAGCCTTTTACCTCACTAACAAAAAACTCTATTAACTCATTATAGGGCTTTAGTGCTGTGACGTGTATCCCGTTTAATAAAAACGTTTAAACGAACGGAATGGCTCCCATACACGTTTAAAGAAAATTCCACTACAAACACCTACAACACGTTTACCCAACGTCAGCAAACCCTACAACTTTTTTTTTGTCAGTATTATTTTAATTGCTGAGTCAAATTTTCCACCAAAATTACCCCGCCCGGTCATTGAAAATCAAGTTAACAGGTCCAATGCTTCTTCCTAGGAATGGTTTCCGACTTTTACAGAAACTGGAATCCCCCGTTTACCAAAGTTCTTCTTGTTACGTGAGTGGAGCGACTTCGCCATATACACCGCATAACACACGGCCCCAATTATTTGGTGCTTCATTACAGAGGGATCTACCAAAAGGTAAAATGACAGTCGCTAATGGAAGCTCCCCGTGATTCGTCGTTGACATCTTTTTGGATATTCAAACACGCTGCCTTTTGTGGTTTGGGATAAAACATACATAGGTAGTACCAAACAACCATTTTTATGGTTCAAGATGATATTATTATCGAATGCCAGCCGGGTAACCCTGATTACGAAGGATTTAGGGTTGCAAGAATGTGCAATTTGCGTGGAAGGCAAATTCGGCCGTCCCCGTTAACTTGTTTATGACCGGTGTGAAACGTTTAAACGAACGTAAATACAGACCGTGTAAACGGATGGAAATTAAAACGGTAACTCCCAGCTCAATTTATATGGTTGATTGATATAAGTTGGTCACATAAGTGTTAAAAAAAAAACTCTAAACCTCACTCATCGATGAACGCCATACCTCACCAAAAATAACTCTCCATTCCTAACTACCAAAATAACTCTAAGAACCTAACTCATCAATGAAAGCTCCATTATACCTCACGAACAAATAATGCTTAAAAAACTCATTGATGGGCTTCCCATTTATAACTCCCCAAAACCTCAAAAAACTCTAAACATACTCATCGATGAACTCCATAACTCACCAAAAAGAACTCCCCCCTAAAACTCGAACATAACTCTTTATATTAACTTCCATTTCCTAACTCACTCACCAAATAACTCTAAGAACATAAAACTCATCAAGGAACTTCACCCATAACTCACAAAAACAGCAAAACAACCTAAACCAACTCATTCAATGACGTCCATACTTTTTTGAAAATTGCAAATGCCCTTTTAATTCATTTTAGGTTGTTTTTCCTCAATGATGGCAAAAGTACTTCCCATAAAAAAATCACTTTTTTTTTTTAACAAAAAAAAATATTTTTAAAGGTTTTTCATCTTGATTTAGTCAATTTTTTGAACTTCATCCATATTTCCCCCAAATAACAAAAAACTCTAAAACATAACTCATCGAACTCCATTAATTAATTAACCTGCATATTGCCCCTTTAATTTGTAAGCTTAACCCCCAATTTCTATTTATAACACGAGATAGCGTACGCCCGTGTTGAAGAATAGGCGACCACCGTAACCGTGTTTTGGAAAATTATAAATCTTATTACGGTCATCCTTTCGAAACGCGCCCGCGTACTCGCATGCGCCGTAACCTGTTGCCTGAAACGGTACATCGTCTATGCAAATGCTGAATTATGAATAATTGGTTACACCACACGCTATGGTAAATCAGGAATATATGAATAATATTGGTAACAACACCGCGCTATGGAAATAAGTACCACTGCGGGAAAAGATGTATCGTTTTGAGCTGGGGGCGTTCGCTATCTAGTGTTTATAGAAATCGGTGGCTTAAAAAAACCCTTGAGGCGTTCTTCTTCCTTCCTCCAATGATGCGAAAATCCATTCCCATTAAAAATCATTTATTTTTTTCAGAAAATATTTGAATCACAATGCCTCTTTGACATGGGGCTGACAGGGTTCCGCATTTGCTTCTTCTTCTTCCCACAGTGGAAAAAAAACCGCGTTTTTTCCGCGTTTTTGTGTTTCCACTTGGAAGAAACGGGGTTCTTTCTCTCTTCGTTTTTCCAGGTGCTGTTCTTCCACTGAAAGCGGAAGAAACTATAAAAGTCTATTTAAAAATATTTAAGTTTAAGCATGACTTTCATCTTTTGGGTTTTTGTATATAAAACGTGAATGAAATATAGTGAAAATAATTCCAAATACACCATTCATAGATTCAGGACCCCCCCCCCCCTACCTACCCCCTGCAATTGGTCATAATTAACTCACATTTATCACAAGGCCTAAATATTAAAAAAAACTACTGGAAGAAACTGATTCTCACTTTTCACACCAGCAGGCCAAGCAGTCTCCTTGAAAGACTTTGAACTCTTCAAAATATGTTAGTCTCCCTAACCAGGTCTCCCACTAGGCATTACAACAAAAGAACACTTATTGTTTCTACTTTTATGATTTGTATTTAAAATTAAACAAATTGCCAATACCGATTTTTAACAGCTTTTTCATTGTTTTCCTGCATACAACTGTGATCGTACAAATGGGCACATGGAAAGACTTGGAAAATAAGTTATAATTATCATCTGTATAATCTAGCAATTCAAAACAAAATTGTGAAAAAATTTACTATATACTTGCAAGGTATACTAACATGCTATAAACTTGTAAATTAATTTTGAAAAAAAAACAGATTGTAAATTTAAAGTAACTAAAGTAGCCTTGATGATTTGAAGTGTTGAGCAGATGAATATGGTGAAATTTATTATGTTGTTCATAATACATTTCTTTATTTCTTCCAGTTTCTTCCAATTTCTTCCAGTTTCTTCCAGTTTCTTCCGGAAGAAACTGGAAGAAACACCTTTTTTCAAGTTTCTTCCATTCTTCAGGAAGAAATAGGTTTCTTCCGGAAGTTTCCGAACCCTGGGGGCTGATATTTGGAATGAAGTTCTTGGAATTACCTTTAATGCCCTTTTAATTCAATTTCTAAACTTAACCTCTGAGGGTGCCCTTCCTTAAAGTCTGACTCAGAGATTTCGAAATATTTTTTTGTGTAATAATGAAAAATAGTCAACTAGAACTAAAGATAGTAACCTACAATGCATAATTCCGAAATTTGAGATGAATCAGATTTTTTGTTTTGATGCAGTAAACATTTATGTATAGTATTACGTCCCATAGGATACTGTGTATAACAAAAATTCCGGATCCGGAATTTTATAAACAAAGTTGTGATTTTCTATAAGAAGGAATTCGTTTTAAGCTTAGCAATTTCACACAGTGATTAGTATATGGACAAGCATTATGTACATGCAAAAAATACAATTTTTTGGAATTGAGGTTGCGCCCCCTCCGTTCAGGAAATCTCTGAGTCGGCCTGTAAATGATGGGAAAAAATACTCACAGAATACACCGTGGGTAAATATTTCCGCACCGCTGCACACACACACTGACAGTATGTACATACCAGGCCCGTATCAGGGGGGGTGCGGTTGCAAAAACCCCCCAATTCCACAAGAGGGGAAAAAAGGTCCACTTTTTTTATTTTTTTTATTTTTTTTAAAAAAGGTTCCAAAATAAGAGGAAAATATGACGAACGAAAAAAAAAAGACACACTTTTTGTTGTTGAGGTGTTCAAAAAGTTCAAAAAGGCCCATTTTAGGGGGGTTAGGTCCCATTTTTCCAAACAAGTCCACTTCTTTTTTTCGAAGATCCGCACCCCCCGTTAAAAAAAATCCTGCGTACGGCCCCCCTGGACATACAATTGCGTTTCTTGATCTTGCTTTGAGCAATGTTACTACTGTAATACATTGTTCAATAATAAATATACTTAGTTTTGAGGTGGGTGAAGCTGGATTATTCCAAAAGGTCACAGCTTAAAATTTGGTCAACGGAAATGAGGTTTTGACAAATTTCTTGGCAAATAATAATACTTATTTTGGGACATTGTATACAACACACACCACACATGTAGACAACACTACAAACATGACAGCCAGAGAGGCGGGCACAGACAGGCATACGGGACATAACCCACATACAGACACACACCCGCATGACACGCACACACACACACACATACAACACAGGAAAGTTATAGTGATTCAGGGAAATTCCAGACAGTTATTTTAAATTGAGAAAGAAATGATTTTACTGGTGGGTAGAGGATATTATACTATCTGATGACCAGAATAATTAATGGAGCAGTCACTCAGTGTCAAATTCGAATGGGTGCATGCACTGGGTTATCATGGAAAAAAACACAAATTTACATTTTGAGGAAATATAAACCATTTTCTCAAAATGACTCATGTGCAGAAAAATGTTACATTATAGTCCCTGTACTAGCATATTATAGATCTGACCAAGAAAGGTGTTGAGCCTGGAAATGTCAACAGACATGGAAGTGTCCTGGCAAGGTAAGTGGAACCCTATTATGTAAACAAAACACAAATGGCAAAGCAACTGATTGACACCCAACTAAGGGATATGCAAATGCATCAAAAAAAAAAAAAAGGCTACCTCATGTAGCAGCGAGGCAGCTAGCTACATGGGAGGACAAAGTACTAAGGGGAAGCTCCAGAGGCTTACTGTGATTGATTTTGCTATTTCCCAACAGATTTCATGGCCATTTACAATGCACACATCCAAAAGGAGCTGTATGACACATCAAAACCACATTCAACCAATTTGTTTGTTTAGACCCTAAACTTTTTTGCTTCCCCAACCTTATTATCGGCAACAACAACGCTCAATTATTTTCCCACCGTCATCAAACACACATGCGAAATTTTCATCAAGACAATACATATAATATAACAACGGAGTAAACAAAACCATTGGCTTCAACACACCAGTACTATGGACCCACGAACAGATTCGTGGGGCCAAAATCCATCAAAAATTAAGATATTTGCATTTTTTGATTAAGTTTAGGTATACTAACCTACCTTATAAGTGGCAAGTCTAAAAGCAACCTAATAAGGACAAAATTTGATATTAGTCCTTACGTCCATACGACACTTAATACAACACGTAATGAATGAGGTTAACATCGTTGATCACTGTTGTTTCTTTCCTTCCTAATTCGTCTGTCAGTTTTCAGGTTGGAAAATAACCCTATGAGCGTCCTATAAGACTATCCTCACTGTTACAACACTATCCTGCAAATTTCAATATTTTTTATCTTTCGGGTGAATCACGTATAGTGCCTTTTAACTACAAAAGTCAAAAAACAAAATCTCACAAACTTCCCCTATAGAGTAGATAGCTAGAATCTGGGATATGAAAAGGTTGGCGGGCTTGTATTTGGTGCGCCCACAACTGAGAACGCCCTGTTCCCAGAGGTTGTTTGACCAGACTGCTCTCAAATAGCACACCTATCTTTGCCGAGGGGGGGTTCGGCCCAATGTGTTTCCGTTGGGTTTTCTTTTATTTTTTGATAGACTGCAGTAATGGAGTTGTGGTATGAAGAAATTTCTGAGAGATTATCGTACTGCCGGTACTTTTGCGCAAATGTTCATTACTTTTGTGTGTACAGTATGTGTTCTGCGAGGTTATTCACAGCCAGCGAATTCTGGCAGTCAGGGTTTCATGATCTTTTGCGGTTGTTACCCAACTGCAGACTTCTTTTCAGTATGGTTTTCACAATTTTGTCAAGGGTTTTGTTGCAATGCGTGTTCTGAGGGGTTTAATACTGCCCCACATAGGCATGCATCAGCAGTCAAACTTTTTGTTAATTTCACTAGATGCCCAGGTGTAGCACAAACAAAAAAATAACATCATGATTGCCAACTAGTGCCAATCAGATTTTTTACATCAATTTCTGTACCTGACATTCACATCACGCCGTGCCTTGTGTAAAACTGTTCCTGGTGTTATGGATTTCACAGATATTCAAAGGTCTTCAACTTTTGTAGAAGTGGAGACTAAATCCCACAAAATGCACCTTTCCTCTTCTAATGTCAGTGATGTCACATAAATTTATAATCCCTTGGAAACATGCATAATTCTGTGGGCGTTAAGAGTATGACCTATGAAATACCATCATGTGCTACTGCAGCAATTATATCTTGATATTTTTGAGGTGGGGGATGAATAGCATTTCAAAGACCTGGCAGTACTAAACAGAGTAGTAATATGGGAGAAGCCAAGGAGGGCAACCCAAAATGGGTATCATGATATACCAAACATGCCAAAAGTGGATTTTCTTTTCAAATTTGCTCTATATTTTGGTATGGTACTTTTTATAAAAAATTCAGCAAAAAGTGTACTTTTTTCATCTTTTGTTGTGGAATTTGGGGAGTGCAATTAAATGCTCCATACAGGCTTGTATCTCACAATCTATTGGTTGCCTCATAGAGTGTCTGTGGTGGCAGTATAACTCAGCCTTTTTATTATTACCTCATAAATGCACATGCACAAAATGCCCATGTTTGCACTATGTAAGCTCAATGGTCAGAAGAAAATCATGAAATATAAGTCACTTCCGGTTTGGTTCCGAGTTCAAATAAAATGTGGCAGTGCCCACATGTATCATGTTATTATGGGCAACAATGAACCGGATAGAAGTTGAAGTTAGAAAAAGGGTTAGTTCATGCAATTTTGTGATTGTGAAATATGTAGCAAATTAAGTAATTTTAATTCACAAGATAATTTCAGAATAAAACAATGGTATCCATTAGTATATGGTGACAAAGCCTTTTTACCATGCATACAGTTAGAGCTGGTTTGAATTCTCCTACTCTATTTATGTGCCTAGTACAAAGAGTAACACATCAAAAGTACAATCTTTTCTTAGAATACATTCTTACGACAATTATTATAAACTTACATCTTCAAAGATGGATCCCACATTGGCAGTGATGAGTAAAATACCGGGACCAACCGTCTGTACATCCATGTTGGCCCAGTTATGGTAGCTCAATCGCTACAGAGTTCAAATACGTCCCACGTTTTACAGGAATCTCATACACAGGCACCTGTGTTGTGTTGGGGATCCGTCCACAGAGAGAAACAGAGTTGATGTGGTGGGTGCTCACACTCCGTGCTGCAACAGTCAAATATCATGTCATGGGGCTACCTGTAAACGGACAGATAATATCAAGAGTAAATTGCAAGCAACAGTGTATATAGACTGAAGGCACTGTTTAAAAGTAATTTAAGAGTAAATTGCAAGCAACAATATACAGATTACACAAGCACTGTATAAAGGTAATTGTAAGCAACAGTGTACAGACTATGGGCACTACATCTGCAATGTAACTGGGCTTGGACGATTAATATTGGGAGTGAATTGCAAGCAATATTTGAGATTACAGACTACAGGCCCTGTATAGAGGTACATTGTATTTGGGCTTCTCGGTAAATAAAGAGTAAATTGAAAGCTACAGCACAGACTACAGGCACTATATAACTGTTGCAAAGTAATTGGGCCTGAACAAATAATAGTGGGAGCAAATTGGGAGCAACAGTGTATAGACTACAGTCACTGCATAAGGTAATTGGGCTAGGACAAATAATAGGCCTATTAGTAGCAAATTAGAAGCAACAGTGTAGACAATTATAGAAAGGTAATTGGACCTAGATAACATTATGAGTAAATTGCAAGCAACAGTGTCCATACTACAGGTATTGTAAAAGGTAATTGGACTTGGATAATAAATTGAAAGCTACGTACAGTGTACAGATTACAGGCACTGCATAACGGATGCAAAGTAATTAGGCTTGGACAAATAATATTGGGAGCAAACTGTGAGCAACAGTGTACAAACTACAGGCACTGCATAACATGCAAAGTAATTAGGCTTGGACAAATAATATTGGGAGCAAACTGTGAGCAACAGTGTACAAACTACAGGCACTGCATAACATGCAAAGTAATTGGGCTTGGACAAATAATATTGGGAGCAAACTGTGAGCAACAGTGTACAAACTACAGGCACTGTATAACATGCAAAGTAATTGGGCTTGGACAAATAATATTGGGAGCAAACTGTGAGCAACAGTGTACAAACTACAGGCACTGTATAACATGCAAAGTAATTAGGCTTGGACAAATAATATTGGGAGCAAACTGTGAGCAACAGTGTACAAACTACAGGCACTGTATAACATGCAAAGTAATTAGGCTTGGACAAATAATATTGGGAGCAAACTGTGAGCAACAGTGTATAGACTACAGGTACTGCACAGATGCAAACTAATTGGGCTTAGACAAATAATATTGGGAGCAAAATGTGAGCAACAGTGTACAGACTACAGGCACTGCATAACAGATGCAAAGTAATTGGGCTTGGACAAATAATATTGGGAGCAAATTGTGAGCAACAGTGTACAGACTACAGGCACAGCATAACACATGCAAAGTAATTGGGCTTGGACAAATAATATTGGGATTGGGAGCAAATTGTGATGTGAGCAACAGTGTAGACTACAGGCACTGCATAACCTATGCAAAGAAATTGGGCTTGGACAAATAATATTGGGAGCAAATTGTGAGCAACAGTGTATAGACTACAGTCACTGCATTACAGATGCAAAGTAATTGGGCTGGGAAAACTAATATTGGAAGCAAATTTGCAGCCAACAGCGATTCAAATAGTAAACTCTGTAGGCAATTGGGCTTGGACGAATAACATTGGGAGCAAAATGCAAGCAGCAGTGTGGACTGTAGGTTGTGCATAACCTAAATGCATACAAAGTAATGGGCTTGGACAAAATTATTGGGAGTAATTACTGGGAGCAACGGTGTATACAAGCACTGGATATTATATTATGCAAAATTAATTGTACTAAGTGTGGCTGGGTTTATACTGCCACTGAGTGAAATTGGTGGCAATTATGTATGTACCATTAATGCTGTTAGCTAAATTGCAATTTTCTGCCCTGATTACTTCTGTATGTGTCACCTTTGGTTTAATATTTCACAACCTATTACTGGCCTGACACAAAAGGAGTGAAGACTGACCCAAAGCCTATTTCATTATTCTCCTCTTATGAGCCACATAAATCACAAATTCATTTTATGTACTCTTTTTCTTTCATTTATTGTCATTATTTTTAATTTATTACTATTAGTTCCTTTATTAACTTTAAAATTATTTTTAAATCCATATTTCACTATTTTGACATTTTAGCTTATAACTGAACCTGTTCAGAATGAGGTCATTTGGGGTCAAGTTGTAAAATAGGCTCAAAGAGTTACACTAGTTCTTATTTGAAATATCAAGGCCTAATTAATGCAGTAATAAGCACTTTAAGACACTATCAGTGATTATCTGAGAACTTGGAATAGTCAAACTATTTACAATTCCATGAATAGCTTAAAGAGGAGGATTAAGTCTATAGAATTCTCAAAAGTTATTCTAACCAACGGAAATATTGACAGAAAAGAACGAAAACAGCACGTGGTCCGTACAGAACCGAGTAATGAATAAAATTTCTGTTTTGTCCTTATTGACACACTTCTGAGTCCTATTCATTGCAAGGGTACGTTAGATACAGTACTTGTTAACAAAATGCCAAAATCTAGGTTTATGAATTTTTTCAGTTTTTTGATAACAAATCACTGATTGATAGTGCTATTACATGCATTACAATTAGGCCTCGAAATTGTGAAATTTTTACTATTACTATAATGTGCAAATTTCTAATATCAGTCTAGTTTTATATTAAGGCTTAAAGCCAAAATATGGCCAATCACCTTTTGTTTGTACTTTCCAGGCATTCTGGTAGCCTAAATTACCAAGGTAAGAAAATGTATTGGATACGGATGCCCCAAATATCCCTTCGTTGCACCTTTAACCCTGATCTGACTACAGTACTGTGCATTCATTTCGTGTTATAGGTGAGAATAAATCAAATTGGATTTTTTTTGTATAACTAACACCCACTACACAAGGCTAATTGAACGTTGCCCTCCAATGGCCCATAAAAAAAGTGATTGGGGTCAAGAAGATAATTGATCTTGCTGGGCCAAAGGTCAAGCAGAGGTGTGTAATGACACACTTTCTTACAATATCAAGTTGATGGCTATTGTTTATGAAACACTATCATAACAATAGCCATAACTTAATATTTGTATGCTTTTTGGTATGCCGTCAAATTCAAATAACAAGTCCATGGTACGCCCAGCTTCTTTCATGTGATATCTTTGAATGTACCTGTTAGTAGCCACAGAGTACTCACCCGCATGGGTACCACATCGCCGGCCGAAAAAGTGGGGTCACAGCTCCAAAATACGACGGCAACCGCCGCAATTTGCGTATGTGCCCGCTGCCACTTTGCTGGACTGCCTCACCAAATATTCCCTTGCCGGCGGCAATGAATGCCGTACCCTTATTTTACACTGCCATGGTGCACTTTTATTGCTTTTTGGAACTAACAATTATTTAAAAAAAAAACTGTGTACGGGTCTCCGCAGACGCATAATTTTCCAGAAATACGACACAACATATTTAAAAGCATTTAAGGAGTAGATGGTTTTTAGTTTTAAGTTGCCCTTTTATTACAGAAACAGTATAATAAGAAATCTCATAACTGAATTACAGTAGATGTTTGAGCCTGACATAAGATTTGCATTAGAACCAATCACCTAGTTTACAACTTGATCTCCCCTTGACCTTTGCCCTTGGTGTGTGCATTTGACCTCACATAGTTTCTAACTTTAATTTAACATAGTTTACACCTTCCTGTCATTTCAAATAAAGAAAATCGAAAAAAGCCCAATTTGGCGCAAAATGTGTAAAAAATTTTATCTTTTATACAGTATAAGCTTTAATTTAACATAGGTTACACCTTCCTATCAGTTAAATAAAGAAAATAGAAAAACGCCCCATTGGGCGCAAAATGTGTTAAAAAACTGAATCCCCAAGTGTGATAATCTTTAATTTAACATAGCTTACCCCTTCCTATCATTTCAAATAAAGAAAATAAGAAAAACGCCCAATTGGGCGCAAAATGTGTAAAACTGAATCCCCAAGTTATAAGCTTAATTTAACAAGGTTACAGTTTACACTCCTCTCATTTTCAAATAAAGAAAATAGAAAAAACGCCCAATTGGGCGCAAAATGTGTAACACTGAATCCCCATGTTATAATAATCTTATTTAACCATGGTTAACAACCTTCCTATCATTTCAATAAAGAAAATACAAACGCCCATTGGGCGCAAAATGTGTTAAAACTGCATCCCCAAGTTATAAGCTTTAATTAATTTAACATAGGTTACACCGTCCTCTCATTTCAAATAAAGAAAATAGAAAAAACGCCCATTGGCGCAAAATGTGTAAACCTGAATCCCATTTATAAGCTTAATTTAACATCGTTCCACAACACTTCCTATATTCAAATAAAGAAAATAGAAAAAACGCCCAATTGGGCGCAAAATGTGTTAAAAACTGAATCCCCAGGTATAACCTTTAATTTAACATGGTTACACCTTCCTATCATTTCCAATAAAGAAAATAGAAAAAACGCCGCAATTGGGCGCAAATTTTAAAACTGAATCCTCAATTTTAAGCTTTAATTTAATGTAGGTTACCCTTCCTGTTCTTTCAAATAAAGATGTTCCCTCATCAACAATTTACATGGTAAAAGCTTCAATCTTACGGTATAAACTCTCGTGGCCTTATCATGTTTTCCTACATTATAACTCTCCTATTTGTTACTCCCCTTTTATCTATCCCCGCAACTTTTTAACCAAACTCCCATCAAAACGCAAGTCTTCACAGAACTAAAAACAAGAAATGCTTTTTGTAGTTAAAGTAAAAGGCCAATTTCCAAACATGCAATTTAATGTTTAGTCTTTGTCTGACATTCAATTCGCATTATTACACCCAACACTAAAACTCCAAAATAATGTAGTACGTAGATCCTTTTCATAAAGAAACAGTTAATGAAATGACTTCAGCTATAAATAGCTCCTCCGCATTTTGAGAGCAGTGGTTTCTATAGTCCGTGTCGCTAAAGGCGACCCACAAAAAAAAGAGCAAGCAAGAGAAAATGTAAATATAATGTTTTAACAAAGTTCTAACTCTATTTATCAAAGGAAAAGTAAAAAAAAAATGTGGTTTTGATGTCACTTTTCTCCCGCTTTTTAGCAAAAGTCGCACTATATTGAAGGATCTAAGTCGGCAGTGTACCCTCAAGAAAAAAAAAAACAAACTATAGTGGCGTTAAAATCAAAAGATAGTTCATCATGACCTCATGAAATACCCCACTTGTTTTGATCTTTTGTTTCTGAAGGGTGTGACAGGGTCAGAATTTGGGTTGCTAGCCTTTTTACAATAGGAAAATATGAAAATATGTAAAATGGGTATTTTACACCCCCTTTCCCAACACCGACAGGGTTCAAATTAAAATGTGGTAATATGATTTTTCATAATTCCCTTTTCCAAATTGAATAAAATTTTCATTTTTCCTAATAGGCTTAGGAATTTTTAAGATATACTCTGGGATTTTAGGTTCAACTTTATCACTGCTTTTCAACAAGGTTACTGCCTTATAAAAAGTTGAACTTTCCATGTACATACAGATCCCAATATCCAATTTTGACATAAACTTGGTATGTGTATTGGTTGTATGCAAGTATTACCCATGCATTGTGCCCATCATTAATTGTGCATATTAATAACCTCATTTACTATTTGCCCTCTGATTGGTCTTCTACAAAGGTGAACTTCTATCTGCCATATCCCAATGTCCAAAATCATCGAAACTTTGGTAATTGGGTAGTGGTGGATGCAAGTAATACTCATGCACGGTGCCATTACATTAGTATTTGTGGATATTTAGTCTACTCATTTGCATATTTGCTCTGACAGGCTGATATTAAAGATCCCAATGTCCAAAGTTGACGAAACGTGGTATGTGGGGAGCGGTGGATGCAAGTAATACCATGCACTGTTTCTCAGTATGTGCAACATATAATGAGTTTCATTCTGCCCCCAAATTGCCTTGGGACCCTTAATGGACAAAAAAAATTTGCATTGGGCCCTGTATATTGCCTTAAGCCCTGTCAATTTAATGGCCACCTAAGGCAAAACTGCCTAGCCCTTCTTAATTCTTATTTTGGAGCATGGGTCATCATCCACCTACTAGGTACACACACAGTAATGTACCTTAACCACTAGTCAACTCCATGCAGGAGTACATGTACCTGGGTGGGTACCTGCCATGCAGATACTTTGAGCTTATGTAGTATTTAATAACAAAATGTCATAGGGAGTTTTGGCGATGCTGACTCAAATATAAATGCTACTAAACTACTTGGCGCCAAATTGTCAAACTTTGAATTTTTGACCATACATGTAACTCATACTGTTTTGTTCAATTTGCTCAATTTTTGGTGGCAATACCCAGTGTTTTTTGGGGATTAACAATCATGCTTTGCAACTTTCAACTCACTATAGCCTTTCGTTTTCCTTAAAATGCCGTTTTTGCTTAAAATTGAGCTCTGAGGGTCCTTTCCCATAAAATGCGCATTCGATTGAATAATGGCGATTTAAACATTCAAATAAGTTGAAGAGTGTTTTTTTTTATTATTTTTTTTTAAAATTTTTGACTTGCGTGGTGTTTGAGGTTTAAAATACATTTTTAATGTCAAAAATTGCCCTCCAATGAACACCCACATGTACGAATGTTTTGTTGACTCCCTGTATATATTCCAATGGAGTTTTCGTCAAATTTTAATTGCTGGCCACAGAAAAATGGTAGTGTATTACACAGCTCTATCTTCAGAAAATGATGACTCAAAAATTCTGATGATGGCCAACCAGTTAAAATTTTAAAACATTTGATATATCGTTTTGGGAGAGCACCCTCGCATCAATTTTAAGCTAAAACTGCCATATTTAGCAACGAAAAGGTCCCATGGAAGTTAGATGAAAGTTGCATAGATTGATTCCTTGCAGGCCAAAACATGGGCATTGCCCAAAAATAAGGGATTAAACAAAACTATCAAGTTATGGCAAAAAATATGATCTTTTTGACCAATTGGCAGCCATTTTGATTTTTCGTTGGGCCCCACCCTGGTTTTCGCACTTTAATTTTTTCTTGAAAGGTAATAATTTTTTCTAAGCTGGTTCTTAGAAAAACACCCTTTGGCCCGGCAGGGGAATGGAGGTTGTTTACGCGGCACTAAAATTTTGTGTTTTTCCCGCCCGGGGCTGCCAATCAGCCACTGTTTCTTTGTTCCGGCTTCAACCAATCCTGCGCTTTTCTGGTAGCGGCATGGCTTCCCGCACTTCCGAATTCAGTTTCGGGGTTGTCAGCGTTCTGATGGTCGGTGTAAAAATGAGGATCGGCGAAAAAACTAAACAAGGAACTTTAAGCGTGAATTTTAAGTTTGCTTGATATCCACCGAACCACACGCAATAACAGCACGAAAAGATGGGGAAGAAAAGGGGTAAAAGAGGAGCATCGGATTCAGTAATGGGAGAATACAAGTTAACAAAAGTTGGTGGTCAAGACAGACAAGACCCAAGCACTGGCGATGAACTTGTTGCTGAATTAAACGGTATCAGGTCAACAACAAGCATTCCATCTTTACAAATCCATCCACAGTCCCGTCAACCTCCACCGAGTTTCTGACCAGGCGTGAACAATATACACAAGTCACCTCCAGCAACAGGCCCAAATTACGGCCGAGATCCGCGGTAACGAGGCGCAAGTCACGGACAATCAGCAGGGCTTTCCACAGGCCGGGTGACAAAATAACATGACATCAGAATTTGCAGCAAATGACGGGCCTGTCAGCATCACAGCGCCTTGTGACGGGGTCGTTGAATTCGAAGGTCCATATTCCATATAACCCGACGGTAGTCGTGTTAATATTGAGACGTTTAGCACCAGTTCATCAGGAATTACCACCGCTCATGTCGCAAAGTACAACACAGGCATATTCCCACCTAGGGTCCGATGCTCAAGGTCAAGCTAGCTTGGGTCTGCTGGCATCTCAGACAGAAGTAAACAAGCTGGGCCAGTGTTCAAAGCCATGCTCAACTACAACAGCGCAGGGTGAGCAAATTTTGTCTAGTTCAGATTTAGATCCATTTATTAATCTGAGTACGGGCAATGCGAATTTACAAATCAGGGCATATGGGGAGAAGCAAGGGGGCATAGCGGGGGTACTTTAACTTCCATTTGCAGTCCCTTAGGGATAGGTCTCCCATTTACAACCATCAGGGATAAGATAATAAAGGGAGAGTTCATCTTAATTGGCCAGCCTTGTTTTGGAAAGGGCAAGAAATTCAATGCAAGCACCCGAGATGGCTTTTGGCATGAACTCATGAACAAAACCAAAACGTAGGATCACAACGGTGCACGCATGGACCAATGCCTTTTTTGTTTTTCGCAGGCAGTATCCACTTTCGCCCACCCAAGCCGAACACATAGCTCTTGAAATACGGTCAGATCGTACTCACGGCAGCGTCACATTTCGGTGGAATGGGCCAAATAGATGTCAGGACTGCATATCATCAGCCAAGATAACCCTGCGGGGCCTGCAGTCCTTGATAGGGTCCACTGCTTTCGTATGCCGGCAGTGGCACCAGGTAGGGCTTTCCTACGGCGGCTAATTGGTCTCTGTCAGGAGCAAAGAAACCATGGTCTCAAATACAGGCTCACAAAAGGGGCAAGGACGCCTCAATGTTGTTGATATTTCTGCAAACTACAATGGCAAATCAATTATCCCCGAACAGTTTTGGATGGAAGATAGGGATTTGGAGTTGTTGTTTACGGATGCTAGTGGGGGGGTTGGCTTTGGAGGGTTTTTTAACAGGGGAATTGGTTCCAGGGTAAGTGGCCGCAAGAATTAATATGGGGAATGCGCTCAATCGCCTGGATGGAACTTTTTCCTCTCATAGTCCGCCGTGTCTTATGGGGTGGGGACCTGAAAGGAAAGCGGGTGGTGTTAAGGTCGGACAATGAAGCGGTAGTGGCAATTGTAAACAAACAATCATCCAAATGTCCCGCGATAATGGCCTTAGTTAGGTTCTATGTTTTGCAATGCCTGAAAATAAACCTGTCTTTTAAGGCTATTCATATTCCAGGGAAAAACAATGACATTGCCGACTCTTTGTCCCGTTACCAGATGGAACGCTTCCGTGTAGTGGCGCCGGGTGCAGCAGCAGAGGGCACTCCCGTGCCATCATTCCTCTGGAACATCTAGAAGCTGAGTCAGAAAGGCTGCTGGGGGCTCCATGGCAAGGAGTTCACAGATAACATACAAGAGGGGGATAACAAATTTTAATGAGTTCAGGGCAAGGCACGGTTTCAAAGGTGAATTACCAGCCTCCGTGCAAGAGGTTGTCGCCTATATTGGGTGGATGTCATTGGAGGGGAAAGCCCCTTCAACCATATGCACATACATTTCGGCAGTATCATTCCTTCACAAAGTAAATGGTTGGCACGATCCTACACAAAAATTCATAATTCAAAAACTAAAAGAAGGGTGCAAACGCCAGAACAAATGGGTTGACATTAGACGTCCTATGACAGTGCCAATCCTCTGTCAGCTGGTTAGTTTACTGCAGGCAATTTGTAAATCAAGCTATGAAGCATGTTTATTTAGGGCTGCATTTTTGCTTTCATTTTTCGGCTTCCTCAGAGTTGGGGAGTTTACCGTAGCTTCCAAGCATGGGGATTGGTCACGAATCTTGGCAGCAAGGGACGTCAGAATTGGGGAGGGACAAATTGATATGGTTGTGGTCATCAGGTATTCGAAAACCGACCAGAAGGGGGCGGCAGCCACCCTTCACATTAGTAAAGTGGGCAGGTCAGACGTATGCCCGGTGGGTGCCATGGTGGATTTTTTGAGGATAAGGCCAGTGCGAGAGGGCCCCCTTTTCATGCATTTTGGCGGTGATCCGCTGACCAGTTTCCAGTTCAATACCGTGCTTAAGAGGGGTATCGAAGCCATGGGATGTCACCAGTGGGGTCAACCCCTCACAGTTTCCATATAGGTGCTGCCACTTCAGCAGCAAGTGTGGAATCCCAGATGAAACAATTAAAATATTGGGGCGGTGGCAATCATCAGCCTTTGGCTGCTACATCAGACCCCACATTATGTCAGCCTTAACAATGGTTATAGGGCTCCATTATTCATTTTCTAAAGTGAGGTAGCTGAAAAATCCTACAGCATTTCATGCGCGTGCAGTAGTGTAAATGAAAAATAGTAACAGTAAAAAATAAAGATAGTAAAAAAATAAATAAATAAAAAACGCGGTTAAATTAAAAATTTTTATTATAGGAGGAAAAAGGGACAGATATATACCCTATAGTAAGGGGCAGAGCTCCGTAAATGGTTTCCGTGGTGTACTTCTCGACGACTGCAGTATTGTTTTGGTGCAAATACACAATTGGGGACAACCAGTGTCAGTCGCCGTGCTATTTTTCAAAGAACACACAAACAAGTAGAAAATAAACATTTAAAAAATAAATATAATAATAATAAAAAAAAAAAAATAAATAATAAACAAATAAATGATATTAACATAGCAATAGCTAGCATGGGTGCCTTAAAAGGTGGCTATGTTGGTGCTTAGAATAGGCATGCATACAGTGTGTAATGAAGTGTACCAAGAGTGTATTGAAACTAGTCCTGGGTCAGCAATGCTGGTTTTTGTTTTTTTTCTTATATTTCCATTATAAAGAATAAAAATGCACCTGGATGTGGGCGACAGCCCTCATCAACTGGGCTGGACAGCACCCTTCCCAGTTAAAAGGAGGAGGGAAGGTTCTACTGGAAAGGTTTGGGGGGAGCCAGGGTTGCAGGGCTTTTGGTAAACAGGCTTAAACAGGTGTTTAGCAAGGGGAGCCATACCCCAATAAACTATATTACACTTGGGCACCAACGGTGTTCTTACTGGGCCAATCAAGGAAGGCGTAATCAACGGATTAGAAGAAAAATCTGCGCAGGTGTCCGGCCAGTTACTACCACGGACGCGAGTGATTTGGTCGGACATCCTCCCCAGGTTGTTCTACTATGGGGAGAAGAAAAAAGGTGCAGGCAAACGATGCGCAGTGAAGTGAATTTAAACAAACACGCTCACAAGATCTGGCAAATTGGGGAATGCTAAAGTCATTAAGCATGCCGATGCAATCTCCCCGTCCAACAATACATTCGCTTCAGGCGGGATGGCCTCCACTTTCTGAGGAGGCAAACTGCCGCGTTCCGGAAAAATTTGGAAGATGCGCTGGTGTTTTTTGAAAGTAACCCAGGCGGCATTTTCAGACCCATCAGCAGTAATAAGGTGTTTAATAAAGCTAAATAGTTTATAGGGGTAGGAGCAAAATTTGCAGCATATGCTCAAATACGCAACAAAAACAAGTTTCCCTTGGAATAAGGGGGGGGGGGGGGGGGGTTAGGGCAAGTTGCTTGGAAAGCAACTTGGTTGGCAGTTCAGGGGTTGAAAAAGGAAGGGGGAATGAAATCCAAATCCAATCAACACTCACAGACTCGATCCCTCTGGGGTGGGGCACGGCGCAATACTCCAGGGCCTAGGGGGTGGATTCGGTTCCATTTAACTTTATGTATTTTAAGTATTTTAGTAGACTTTGCTCAGTCATAGCTTCCATTGGCTCTAAGCAGTAGTTTGTTAGCATTAGCGTAATATTTAATTGTAAAGAGAGGTGAGATTGCAGATTTTATAAATTTGTGGAGTAGCCTTAGGTATAGGCTAAAGTGTTAAGTTGTAAGTTAGCACATTGCAGGGTGTCTTAATATAGTTGGCCACTGCGTTTCCATTAGGTGCTTACAAGAGTCTGTGAAAGAAGCAGAAAATACAACGGCTGCAGTTATGCAAATAAATGGTCCTTCAGGACGCGGTGACAAACGCCGCCAAGTGCCTTTCGGTTGTGGCTTTACCATTCCTACTGTTCAAGGGGCCAAAGCATCATTAAAGTCATAATTCTAGCTTGAGTTCGAAGTAGTGATTGAACCTGTGATCCAAATATGACCCTAACATCTACTCTTGATTTTTATGGTTGAAGGGGGAATTTCTAAGCGATAGTTATTTTTGGCTCGGCCTCCATATCATTGGACCCGATATGGGTACATGGCCACATAATTTGCAAAAATGGGAACGCAGTATAACAGCCTTTTTACACATTACCAGTCCAGAACCATGAAAGAACAAGCAAAACAGTATGCTGAACCATGAGTACCACAACAAGTTACTACACTTGAAAGAAATATTACCAAAGTGACAGCGGCCATGAGTGGCGCTATTCCGGGGCACTATTGCCCTTTTCGATCCCATGATGCATTGCGGTTCCCATTAGCAATAAACCTTATTACATAATGTACACCTCTGTCCATGATGCATTGCGGTTCCAATTCCCAATAAACCTATTAATCATGATACACTCTAAATATTCTAACCGTAAACTGCATTTACGGTTAGAAGTCCAGATGATACAGAAAATAGGTGGAAAGTTAAACCAAACCATGAACGGTAATCCTTGTTAAGCGCATAACAGCAACATTTTTAAGAGCGCCCCCATTTTTAAAATGATATGGTTTGCCACAGTTAGTTGTAATTGTTCTAGGAAACTCTACCTGCCAACAAATGATAAACAAATGCGTATTATCATAAAATAGCGATTTTGTAATTGAATTGGGATCCAATTGTAACTAACGGCACAGCTGGAAATGCCAAGTTATGTCCATCCAGATGAAATAGTGCCCCCTACCTCTAATTTTGACTTGCCTCAACCAATAAAATAAAGTTGAGCGTCGACCGTACATGGGCTATTTCCCGGCTATTTCATGGACGGCAGTTTCCAACAGCCGTTGAATAATTATCAGAGATCCCCGATATTAATTATTCTAATTACAAAATTCCTTCATTTGCAACACATCTGACATTTTCGAGCCTAGCCATTCACACGCATAGTTTACTAGCCAGTTACCAATGCAACCGTGTAAAAATCTCAAACAAATTTGGAAAAAAAATGTGCTATTATTGCTTTAACTATCCTCAGTGAAAGATTTTATTGTTAATCCGATCTGGAAGCTAAGTCTTTGCAAGTGCAGTCGACTGGCAAAAAACTGATTTACATTTCAAAGTCCATCGTTGAACTTTTCTGCAACGCAGGCCCGTCCAACAGTGGCGTATCGGGCCTGTCCGCTCTGAGGGGGCAAATTTCCCAGTCTTGGGAAATTTTCCCTCTCAGGGGGGTCAAAAGGCCAATTTTTCCCGGTCAGAGGGCTAAAAAACGACTGATTTAGCATGATTTTTGCAAATTTTTTCCCGACCAAAGTCGTCAGGGGGGCAACCTGCCCCCCTGCCCCTCGCCTGTTACGCCACTGCCGTCCAAATTTACAATAGGGTCGGTCTCTAGTTGACGAATCGACCAAACTCCCGAGTAATAATTGTTTGAACTGATTCGGACAGTGCTGCATGTGTGTGTGAAGGTCGCATTGCTGTAGTGTAGACAGTGCATGAGTGCATGATAAACACAACAATTATTAATTAATACAGCTGTCATTTGTAATGACCCATCACCCCCGGGGAAAGTGTGTCATTGTTGGGTAAATGTGCGTCACTTTCCATCAAAATATTGACACAGGGTACAGTCATTTACTCATGATGTGCGTCACACCATACCCCGTGGGGTCCGTCATTGTCAGTCACTTTACCTTGGTGCGTCAATCTCTGTAAGAGGTCTTCTCTACATCCCCATTGCGATTTTGCTTCGGAATTTGACAACTATCGTAAAACAGCGTGTCCAAGGAGACTAATTTGGCAATGTTGATTCTGATTCAGTCACAGATATAATAAAAGGCTAGATATCTAACGTTTTAATTGGACGAGCCGGGTGGTGGACGGAAATGGACTTGTGATCGCGTTTGCGCACTTTATCACTTGGTTACAAAATGGAGTGCGAGTCTAAAAAGTGATGATCGTCTGCCACTGACTTTGATCAGTACGATCGAAATTTGAACCTTTTCTGATGGATTTTGACATGGGGCCTTCAGTTAAGATTTGTAAATAAGGTATACTTGTACCTATTGTGTGATTAACTTCGCATGAAAGTAAAAGATCGCAAATTAAGCTGGAATTTTCGGCCCGGTTTTCGGCGGCCGTGCCAGAAAAGCATATCGAAATATCAAGCCAATTTTTACGTAAGCAGTAAACAAGGAACTCTTACACAGATACGGAAGTGCAGGCTACACTCCAACTTTGTTCTCCGTATCAAACAGAATGTGTCTGTTGAATGGTTGGTTTATAGTTCACGGTGGTAACGCACACGTTCCAACCATTTGTGTGTTATCTGAACTGTGACGTAGTAGGGTCGAGATTCACCCGTCCACCACCTTGCTTGTCACGAATGATTTTCAACCAGCGTATAAATTTGCGTTTCAAAGCCGATTTCTAATACAATACCGGGAACCGTTCAGTGCCTCAGTCATGTCAGTTGCAATTTGAAAATCATCATGGTATAGGCCTATTGTTTTTTCTTTGAATGACAGGAGATACCTCTCAATTTAATTAAATTTAACGGGAACGTCTTTTCATCTTCATTTTCATTCTGATATACTGTCCATTTTCATGCGAATTTTAATACTTCGTGGGTATACCGCATTTCTCAACCGTTCTTTCTTCAGTGTATACGTTAGATAATTGAACAATCAGTTATAGATCGATGGCACTATGTGCATCATTCTTCAATGAATATGATTCAATAGTACAATGACTTAACATGACTCTAACCATTTAGGGATGAGTTTTTTGTCGGGTTTTGGCGACATATAATAACCAGTAATAAGGTGGATTATAAAAATTGACCATCCGAAGTATAGTTACGTGTGTTGCCGCTTGGGAAAGTTAAAAATAAAATTATTCCCCTTCATTATTTCCCTAACAAAATACACTACCGGGTCAATTTCCGGTAAGTTGGTAAATTCTGGTCCCGACACTTTCCGAGGCTTGTAACCTTCTTGAGGGAACTGTTATTGGTGGTTTTTTTTATCAGTAATTGGAAACAACACTTCTTAAGACTTAATATTCTGAAACATAAATATTGTGGAATTTTTTTTCTTTTGAAAACAAAAAAAAATGATATAATGTCGCGTAACCCCAAGTCAGAAACCCAATGTCCCGATCACACACGTGTAAACTTTGGCATCTTGTGGTATTGCGACGAAGAAAGTTGGCAACCTCAAACCACTGAGAATTGCAAGTACTTCCACGATTGATACCGTGGCTCAAAAGTCAATTTTTACCAAGCTGGATGTGTGTCAGAAGGGCAGTCAAAATACCTAAGTGCGTCAAAGGACAGTCAGAATCCATCAATGGTGTGTCACAATTTTGCCACAGGGGTCCGTCATTGTCGGCAGATGTCCGTCATTGTACGGACGCACATGTGTGTCATGGTACAGCGAAATCCGACGCACGTCAGACAAGTGACGCACTATCCCTGGGGTGATAGGTGGGTCATTACAAATGACAGCTGTATAAAATAGACGTGTATGTACGCGATATGCCTGTGTACAGGTTGCACACGCCCGTACTGCGTACGCTTAGTTCAAACGATTGTATATATGGCGACTTTAGTTGTAAGTAATGCAGCCTTTGACACTACATATACTGGTGGGCCAAAATTAAATAAATTTTTTCAAGTTATTTACATACACAATACTCCTGGCATTTGGAATTTAGGCATAAGCTATAGCACCCAAAGACCAATATGTTGTACTCATCAATGGGATTGTGGGTAGTACAACGAAGTCATACGAAATTCGGGCATGTCGACGAAGTCATTCTCAATCTTTTGCATTTCAATTTACGAATCACCCTAATTCTAGTATAACGACATTTAATAAGACTAGTCAAATCGTGTAGCACGGATCCCGACAAGAATATTCCAACATTCAGACTTCTTAATATTTATTTTCATCGAAGAAAAGAAGAAGAAACAGATGCGGAGAATAAAAAACAAGTACAAGTAGGTGCATGATAAATATGCGGCCATTTAGGGGTATTTTTTTAGTGTATTGACTTCGACGCAGCACTGCGTCGACAAGTCATGAAGTCTATACACTTTAATTTTATACAGTGCTTGATTGCTACGGCTTTTCAACAAGGCTTATTGGCCTTACGTTCGGGCGACCACCAATGTCAAAAAAAAAACGACCGTGATAAGGTTACGGTATAGGGATGTTGGGCTGTGTGGGCCGTGGAGCCGCGCTGTTGTGATGTTAACCCAGTGTGTTATCATGGTTATCTCACAACATATTAGACATATAGTACTCACTAGCTAGTCCGCACTTTCGTAACGAGATGGCCATCAGTGAGAACTTTCTAAATTTATGAAAGTGCATTTTACCCAACACTTGAGGACATTACATTCCAAATTTTCCTTTGCGTGCATATATGGACTCTCCCCACTGGGTGAAAAAGTCCGTACAATTGAATTTCTGGACTCAGTGGTAGTGTAAATTCTTGGAAGTTTTGAGCAGATTAAAATCACAACAATATTGCAGACACGCCGACAATTTGGTATCGTTGATTGATAAGCCTGACGTCATATTATGCAGGCCTCTTTGCAACACAATCCATTGCGCTGCTCACAGCACAACGTACCTCGTGCGTTATATGTTCAAACGATGGAGAGATCAGCTAAGATCGGCACTTCGCGCCGGGCTGTGAGGTTGCTTAGTCGCTTTACACGCCCAATTGGGCTGCTTGTGACCATCAATAGTGCGCTCAAGCGCCATTTTGGCAGGATTCGGGGAGCTGTGTGTTGTCACAATAGAAAACCCAAACATTTTGGGGAAAAATGGGCTACATTTTCCCCACCACTGCCGCGGGTGTCCACGCCTAACTGCATTTTGTTAGCAAATCACTGGAGAATTGCCAACAACAAGTTTGAGCTTCGACTCGGGAATTTGCGTGCACAAAATTTGCTAAGTATATTACACTTCCAGTGCCGGTTACTTAGATACAAAGGGGTGGAGATGAATACAAGAAGAAGATCGCACAGGTTGGTACAAGTATAGCAGCATTTGTATAAATAGTAGAGATTTTCGTCTGAAGAGGTCCTCTTTCGGCCACGAGCGAATAGACCCCTAAGCCCAGTCCGACTGTTATTTATATCAGGCGGACTTGGAGGAAGCTGAGTATAGTACGTCATACAGTTGCAGTAGCAAGTTTAGCCATGCTTGTCGGACCACCGAAAAAGCCCCCAACCCCTTTCTCAAGCACATTTCATTACCTAAGTACCATACACATTAAATCTAAACCACCGTTAAGACCATCACAACAACCATGTTTGATGCTGGGTATCCTCCAGCTTTAGTTATGGTTTACGTCAACCGGTGTTGGCACATCATGTAAACTGAAAATCTGTAACCCAAACCGCGGTCTGGCATAGGTAAATATCGGAATAATTAACATAATTTCAGTGCCAGTCAACGTCAATGCTCTAACACAGAGCTCACGGCAACAAATTGATCAAAGTCTAAAGCACCAGCCGTTTTATGGGTATTGATGGAGTAGAACTTGAATTGCCAGTGCACGGGGTGGCATCCAAAAGAATGGGAGAAAAGGGGTGAAATTCTTACAATAGTTCATGTTTTCTCTCTCTCTCTCTCTCTCTCCGCTCTCTCTCTCTCTCAAGCTCTCTCTCTCTTTCTCTCTAATAAACTTCTGTGATAATATGTCAGCAAATAATATGATGCAGCAAGTTTTATGCAAGCAATAAATATGACGAATATTATAATTAAAATAAACAGGTCATTTGTAATCAATTATTTGGGTTTTAGAGCTGGACAAGAATGCAAAAAAAAAAAAACCAAATACAAAACAAAAACAATCAAGTTTAATCCTCCATAAATTTTCAGCTTATTTCTTTCTTTCTACAAAAAAAGGAAAAAAAGATAAACAAAACTAAAAAACACTTACCTCCAGATTGCAGAAATTGGCCTAATTTTCCAAGAAACAGTGCCCCAGGCCATCTCTATACCAACAGTGTCATTAAAGGTGCAACGAGAGATTTTGAGGTACCTATTGTGTCATAGGTATAATAGTAATTTCTTATAGATTAGACACTCAATAGATTTTTTAGAAAAAAGACGATTGATTTGCTTATATTTCAATATAAACTACACTCTAATTTACAGGGATTTAAAATAAATCCCAAAAGATTGTGATTAGGGACCAATCCAATCATAAAGATTTAAAATTAAATCTTATAGATTTAAAATTCTAATCTATAAGATTTAATTTTAAATCTAAAAATGGATTGGTCCCTAATCACAATCTTTTGGGATTTATTTTAAATCCTTGTAATTTAGAGTGTAGGCTGAATTGCGTATTTGCTCCTATACAAAATTAGAAATTTGTACCAAAGAAACATCTCTCAGCTTAATCCATACAGATGGGGCTATTTTTGATGGAAAACTTTACATCATGGCAAAAATCAGTAATTTTTTTAAGGACACCTGATATGTGAAATTTCTCGTTGCACCTTAAAAAAAGGGTAAATCATAATCATTATATCATGAGAACTACTAAGCTCTACTAACTATGAATCTGAAGATGAGACCCGTGTTAGCTCGTGTTTGAGGCACTGGCACCGCGCGCACGGCGTGCGCGCCCTCTTATTAGGGTTAGTAAATATAGCTCGGTGGATTAGGGCCTATTTGTGTTGAGCTCTCCCCGCCCCTCCTTAAATTCAGACGGAATTTAGGGATTAAAAAATCTGGCTAACGGAATCGACCGACGCTGCGCTGGCAGATTCACCGGGAGCCTGTGAATGACAAGTCGAATGAATATGAAAGCAAATGAACTACACCAAATTGAAACACCTGAGATCGAGTTTAATATAGATCATAAGCTCTGTGTAAAATTAAATTCCTCTTTATTTATAGTTGCCAGTTCGTTGTACATTTTCTTTTTCTGGTATCTGGAAATCAATTTAGGGGAAGTACCCCAAATATTGCATTTTCCGGTTTAGACTAGGATTATGTCCTCCCGGACCATGTAAACCCGGACATAGTGGGTCATATAAACAAAGGTAAAAGAAAGAAGAAAAGGCTCAGAGGCTTAAAGCTGCATTTCGTGATTTTAGCACCTTGACACTATAGATATTTTGGATATTTTTGAGAATTCCCAAAATTTCAGTTGATAATGATCTTGCAAATTTTAAGTATTTTGCTATGTATCATTTCTATAGGCCTACTGTACTGTAGTTTCTGTCCGTTTATGCGTTTACGGGCATAAAATACAACATTGGGAATTTCTTACAGATACGATCGAATTTGCTAAGAGCTGCTAAGCGACATGACACTGGCAATGATAGTAGTGCTCATCGGAAAGCCATCGGAAGAATACAGAAATAGTTCACACATAAAAATGACATACCCCAAAACAGATAGGGACATTAATAAGAGGCTACACTGCAAAAACGCGTTGTTTAAAAGTTTAAACAGTTGTTTAAAAGTTGAACAGTTGTTTAAAAGTTTAATCTGAGTTGTTTAAAGACACTACCAGTGATTTATCCCGGAAGATAAAAAAATATTTAAAATTTGTAGGAATAGCTTAAAAGTGAAGGATAAGTCTGTAAGACTCCCATTAGGTATATTTTCCAACTGAAAAGTGGCAGAAAAGGAAGAAAACAGCAATGTTCAGAGATATGAATCCCCATTCAATTACACGTTGTACGGACAGTAATGACTAAAATACTTAGTATCAAATTGTGTCCTAATTAGGCTGCTTCTAGACATCACTTGCAGGGCATGTTATGATACCTATAGGCCTACTTGTTCCAAAAATGCAAAAATCTGATTTTTTATGATTCTTTCGATTTTCTGATTTAGCAAATCACTGATAGTGCCTTTAAAAGTGTAAACAGTTGTTAATTCAGTTCACTTATGAAACAGCTGTTTAAACTTTTAAACGTTTTCTCAGTGTAAAAGACATTCAGGTACTAGTAATTTGTAGGCTAACTTTTAAGTGCCGTAACTTATAGTAATCCAAAATTTAGAGAAATCTTGACAATATATAAGTCCACTTTTGGTGATAAGGATGTTCAAAAAGTCCAAAAAGGATCATTTTATGGGGTTAGGTCCACTTTTACCAAAAGGGTCCAGTTTTTCGAAGTCCCCCCCCCCAAAAAAAAACAATCCTGCATACGGCCCTGGCCTAGGCTATTGTTTGGAATCAAATTAAAGAATTTTCATATTTAATGTGAAAATGTGCAAGTGCCGCTTTGCACAAGAGGGGGAGAGGGATCCTAGGGAATTGCAAACAAGTTCATTTTGACAGTTTTACGACTAACAATATACTTTTTCCGACTCATATTTTTGTATTAGTGTTACTTTTAGATACGCAGCTTTGGCAGCTTTTAATGAAAAAAAATATTAACACTTAAGTGACACCCAAATATTGTGTCACAATAGTAATTTTATATACATTAGACACTCAATAGATTTCTTACCTTGTATTTGGCGACAGAAAAATAATTATGTATTAAAAGAAAGAAAAAGGCGATTTTGATTTGCTTATCACTATGAGTTACAAAACGCTCATCCACAGAGGACACAGTTCAGTGGGTTGTACTTGTACATACATTGACATGAACTGACCTTGTGTGATCTGGGTATCATATATCATACCCCAAAACCAGGGGTGTATTTTCTAAATACATTGGTGAATGAAAGCTACTGAACTGTGTCAAAGGAATTGAGATTTTACTAGCTCATAGTGTATATTTCAATATAAAACATAGGCTGAATGTCGTATTTGCTCCTATGAAATTAGAAATTTCACATTTTTTGTACCAAGGAAACATTTCTCAGCATAATCCTTTAAGATGGGGATATTTTGACGGACACCTGATATGTGAAATCTCTTGTTGCACCTTTAATGAGTTAATTAGTGGGGGTCCCGTGGACCCCTCCCCCGGCCCCTTTGGCAATAACGGAAGTCGGCTGAGAATATTTTTAAAAATCAAAGAACCCCATAGCCAGTTTTTGATTATATGTGCACACATACATGTATGTTAATTAAAAATAATTAACCCTTTATGGGCTGAAAACAAACAACTTCGTCGTTACTGTACAAACTCTATGGGAAAATGACGTGTATTTTGCAACACCCGTAAAAATACAGGATTGCCTAAAACTGAAAGTTTTATGTTAAATATATATAATCTAGATCATCTAGAGTAGATATCAACATATAATTAGTTTTCAAAAAGTTGATGTAATAGCGCAAGACTCATTGGAATTTTTATCTATAATAACTTTAATTTTTGGATTACTGATTTCGGGTTGTCTTATGGCCCTTTTTATGTGGCATAAATTTCGTGCAAAAATTCCTTCGGGAAAGTGGTTTCTTTGCCCCTGAGTATCGAGTTGGGAGCTGGAAGTACCATCGGGAGTCTTAGTAAAATATTAATTAAAACAAGTAATTAAGAATATTTTCCTGTTTTAAGTATTTATATATTCATGAAATTATTAACAATAAATAATAATATAAAATTCAGTTAACCCTTTATATGCTGAGAGCGATCGATTTGCTTTTGCCATATCGCCATCACGCGCGCCACTGTACAAACCAATGGGAAAGTGACCAAAATGACATTAAAATGACATAATTTGTGTTCATTAATTTATAGGTAGATTGGACCTTTTAGAATAGATTGTTAACACCTTTTTCATTGCACATATTTTGTGGAAACGAGGCCGCGTTAATTTGTGTTCGCTTTTTCTGAATTTAAAAATAATGTTTTCTTTGTGGAATTCTAATTTTATTGCTTATTGTTATTGTCTTATGACCCTGCATGTGTGGTATAAATTTCGTGCAAAAATTCCTTCAGGAAAGTGGTTTCCGTATAGGGTCATCCACGGAACCCCCTTGTCAGGGGTAGAATTTCGTCACTGTGTGCGAGAATCAGTCTTGATTCCCAAACAAATTTTGCGGGGATCATTTAATTCGCTACTGTGTTAAGTTCTAAAGTTTACGAGAATCAACATTGATTCACGAAAATCAGTTTTCGAGAATCTTTGCGAGAATCGATTTTCGGATTCTCGCTGAAATTCTAGCCCTTGCCCACCTCCACATTTGGGCATATATAGTTTGCCATGCTTTCCAATATCTTCTCTATGAGATATTTGCCTTCAAACATCGAAAAATAGGAGAAAATTTATGTCCAAAACGCAACATCGAAATTATTAAAAACAAATTGAAAAAAATACTTAGCAGCTTGAATTCTTCCGAATATCAATGTTTCTTGTTGCAAAACAAGTGTAGAAATTATGTAATTTATTTATTTGATGTGTTTCCTTGTATTATCAATTTATTTTTATATTTTCGAAATACAAACATAATGTCAGTGAAAACCTTGTTTATTATACGTTATCCTTCATAAAGCAGTTGCTAAGTTTGGTAAAACTTCTACTATGATATTCATTGTGCATCTTATTTCAAGGTAAACATAATGCGGCAGTTGGAAATAGTGTTTTCTTCAGCTCACAATGACTATTAAAAAGTCTAAGAAATCTTAAACCTTTTAAAAAATGCGACGTTATCCACATTTCTCAGCAACCAAACAAGCTATTTAAATATTGATCAAGAGTGGCATAGACACTCATTTTCTGACCACAAAAATTATATAAGCTTTCAATCAGATACATCTTAGTCAATGGGAGATGTGAACAATGGTCAAACATGTTTACTACGTTATTGTGTATTACGTTATCGTTTATTACGTTGAATGCGTTTTTGTTTACATTATCAACTATAATTTGGCCATGGAATGATATGGTGTCAATTAAATGTATCTTTAGAATAAATTAGTAAAATGTATCTTAATATTTGTTTATTATGAGGTCTAATTTTCAGGCAGAATTCCATACTCAAGGATAACGTGATAAACTAAACAAATTGGAGCATATTTCTTGAGTTCAATTAGTTACCCACACTTTAACTTTGTACAAATAAAAATTGTTCCCAGCAACCTCTCTGATAATGTCATCAGTTGGCCTATTTGTGATGAAAATGTTGATAAACTTATAAAACCAGATTCATTTTTGCTTACAGAGTGTTTGTGTACATAATGTGCAGAAAACGTAAGAAGTGTTGTCGACAATATTATTTTTACAGTAATAGGTATTGAATACTTAAATGTTTAAAAACATAAAATACAATTTTGAAACCAATTTTTTTGTTGTGTCTTACCTCCAAAATGCACCGTTTTCATGAAAACGACCGTATGTGTGCCTGGTTACATTCAAATTCGACTGCTCTTTAAATTCAGAATTTTTTGTATTTTTGGTTCCATAACGAAACAGAATCACAACTCAAGTGGCACTATATTTCAGCGTGATACAACCAGTTTGATTTGATTCCGATCTTGAGATTTTTGTGTTTGGAGCGACTTGCTTTTTTCCCCACGGGCCACTGTCCGAAACCTGAAATATCCGGGAGCCGCCTTTTGCATTTCACAAAAAAGGTCAAGACTAACATTTGAACTATTAAAATAATTGCGAAATTGAATTTTGGTCATGCCGAAAACATATATTAGACCACTAACAATATCTTTAAAAAAAATGGGTTTATATTAACAATTTGACCTTGACTGAAAGTGCCTTGGACTTTTGGACATTTTGGCCATAGCGTCTTCATCTGAAGTCGGATCTATAACAAAACTATACATTTTTAGATTACCAAAGGCGAGTAATTTGACTGCATATTAATTCATTTCACAACTTACAAACTTTTTACCCCACACCCTTTATATAGCACCGTACAAGAGGAACTTTTCTCGGCCTATTGAAAATTGTTGTTAATGAAGTTCTTTCATAAACTTTCAATGTTCTTAGCAGGGCTTAGGGTGCTATTTAGGGTGATAAAGAGTACAACCAAATGAGGGATTCTTTATGAAGAACATAATGGTTTTACCAAATTATTTCATGGAATAGATAACCTGTTGTAATCAGCTTTCACACTAAGATTTTTAATTTTTTAACATCGATCAATACTTCAGGCTAGTCACTTTTGTAAATTCGTTAATTTTACTACATATAATTCAAACAAACATGCTTGTAAATTGGGCTCAAGTTTGATGTCTTTCTTTAAATATTATGTTAATCTCTGTGTCATTTTATAGTGTTTACCCGTGATGTAGCCAGACCATTTTCATTTTGGGTGAGGGGAAAGGCCGGTAGAAACACTACATTTGTGAAGGATCCTAAACCCGTTTGCAAAGTGAACACGGTCAAACGTTATCTAGAGAATTTCAACTTTTTCCTGATCTCCATTGGGGCCAGGAGGGAGCAAAGATTTTGAGTGGGGGATCCCTCCCTACACCTCACACCCCCTCCCCTCACCCACTGGTTACGCTGATGGTCTTCTTACCTGAACTTATTCAAAGTTTTAATTTGGTATGCTGCCAACACTCCTTTTGTGAAAACTTGTTCGGCGGGTTCTTTCACATCGGGAACTTTCACTTCCGCACCTGTAACTTATGACCGCGTGAATCTATTTTAAAGCCTAATTTTTTCTATATAGCTCACAAACAGTGAACGTAACTTCAGTAGAAAAATTGAATAGCACAGAGGGTTTCCATGAAAAATCACTGAAATTGGTTGGTATTTTTGACTCACCCTTCTAGACAAAAAGCAGTTTATTTGAAACGCGTTATTTGTAGAGTACTGAAACCAACTCACTTTGATTCTTCAAGATCAATAGGACTGAAACACTCTATGTGTCATTGTTTTTTGTCATCTATATACTCTGATGTCATTTTAATTTGTCCATTTTATGTTAATGATTTGCAAGGTCGCGTTGGATTTGCGGCCCCACGCAGAAAATGGAGGAAAAGGGGTGTTATGACAAATCTCTTGGGAATAACGTGAACGCCCAACGATTTACAATGAAATACTTGCATTTCCGAAATTCCATTCTTCAGCAAAGTACAGAAAATGTTTTCAAGCCAATTTCCTCTATCCCAGTATCTCTCTTACCGTACTCGTTTTGGTAACTTTTTTTCCCCATTCTACCATGACCCACCCACGTACTTTACACAATCTTTCATTTTCATATTCCATTTCGTGTATATTTTGTCTTTATTGAATTAGTTGCGTGCAAGTTGGTCAAAGTCCTTATAGTATTTATTCATTCGTTCTCTAGGGTTACATCAAGTTACACGATCCTCGCCTGTCATAGCCACTCGAATTATGCATGTCCGAGTCCTTATAGTATTTATTCATTCACTCTCTCTCCTGGTTACCTCAAGTTATATATCCTCGCCTGGTCATCGGACCAGCTAGATCAGTTGGCGGGCACAGACCCTCTTTTGTGGGGGGGGGACGGGGAAAAGTGAAATGGGGGGGGGCAAAGTATCAAATATTGGAGATTTTTAACCAATTTGGTGGTCCAAATCGCTTGACTTTGTCCCAAAATTTAGTGATTTTTGGCCCCAACTCCTCATTGTTTTCTTTCGGCCACGGGGGACAAACTAGGGGGGGGGGAAAGAAAATTGGGCAAAAGCCCCACCATTAATTCACTTTGGTAAACTAGGGTATGTACTGGCCCCTTCTATAAGAGTCTGCGACGCCTTTTGGGGTCACAACCCAACCGGGGGAATTGTTACCCCAAGTCATTGCAGGCTCTACACGATATTTTGGAAGCTTTGCAGAGAGTAAAATTGTGGTCACAAAGTTCATTTGAATACTTTTGAAAACCATTTATGAAAACTAAAGTTGCTCCTCTTCAAAAGGACTGGTTGGTTAGCTTTAGACTGAAGGAAGTCAACTGCACCTTACCAAAGCGGACAAATTGGTTTTGGGGTTCGCCCCCAAGCAAAATTAGTGTTAAAAGTAAAGAGAAACTATATAAGAATTTCGCGGTTCTCTGCTATTGTGCCTCACTTATTCGCAGAATATAAGCTGTGGGCCGCTGCAATATACAAAACAACATTTAGTGACCACACACATTCCGCCACGCCAACGGAATGCAAGGGTCCTGGCCACTGATGGCCCACAAAAACAACCAAAATCCACACACAAATATATGTATAATTTCATTACTAGATTGATTTTATTTGTATTTTTTTTGTGATTTTTTCCCTGCTAACAGGCATATTGTTGTATATGTGCTTTATCAAACTACAGAGTAACCGAGTACTTCTAGTAGTCATTACAAACACTTACACAACATGACATTTTACTATAATACCAAAAAGTTAATAAGAACCAGACGAATCACAAACTGAGTAAATTAATAATTCACTGTCAATAACATGCTAGCAACAGCAGTGAATTTAACGTCCTTTGAATGAAACCCTGTGGGGACTTGTTCAAACAATAGCACATTTCTTGTGCGGGTACAACATTTATCCGCATGACTTATCTAAGTATAACGTCAAAATGTCTTGAGTTAAGCACTATGACCAAGATAACATCATTCCCCTGGCCAACCGTTCGAAGCTTTCATTCATCATGTATGTAAAAATACACACCCTGGTTTTGGGGTATGATATGATACCCAGAACCCAGAAGGGCAGTTCTGTTAATAGATACACCTCAATGAACTGTTTCTTGGTGAGGATTATGTGGTGGCTATCACTAATGAAGCCAGATAACTCATTCTCATGCACGTGCAGTAGCGTCCATAACAGTTGTGTACAATACTACACACCCGGTTTTTGAGGTATATTAAGGACACCCGAACACACAGGTCAATTCATGTTGTTGCATAAACATGTAAAGCTCACTGAAAACTCTGTCCCGTTGGGGAATGAGTCATACTTGTAGCTACATCCAATCTCTGGCTCAGTTTAGTACTTACATTTACAGTGGCATGTAGAAAAACAGAACCTGTTCTTTGTGGATATGATTTATGATACACGAATACACATGAGTGAGTGCATGTTAGATATCAACTTACAACTTGCCTGAACTGAGCCTCAGTGGATAGAAATACTATAGTTGTGGGTTTATGTATGTGGGGAAATGGATCCCAAAATGGATAGTCAAAGTCATTGTTATATATGAGTACCTCTCTTACCCCGGTACATTCTTTAAATTTTTCATAACTATAAGTCATTGTGTTTTGAGATGATTTCCTGAAGGACAACTAAACTCTTAGTTAACCAGAATAAATGTGTTCATTAATTGTGTTTTCCTTCGAATAGAATAAGCACATTCATTTAAGAAGTCAACTTGCCTGATGTTCTCCCGTTCCAAACACAAGCCCTAAATGAATGTGTGCAGCAGGATTCAAACATAACTGAAGAGTGTGATCGAAAGAGCTTGATAGGGACCCCCTTTAAAATTCTACCGGAAACATTTTTTTTAAATTTAGGCCTTACACAAAAAATACCATACCGGGCGGGTGAACACTGGTGTACAAATGCCCATAACCATTTTGATATCGATAGTGATGCACCACCCCACCATTTTACAATCTACATAATTATTTAGCAGCATGACGTAAACCGGGAGATGATGTAGCGTAATAGCGTCACATACTACTGGCGAACTATAAGCTAGAAGATTTCATGCAGATCAGTGTGCAGTACTCATCCATTCTCTTGATCGAGTGTCCTATCCAAATCCCAATTTATTAGTCCCTGACCATACTCTAAGACCAAAATTAAAAAAAAAGAAGTTGTTTAATGTAAAACTTTGGAGGGTACACATGGAGCTTTGCAGTGTGGAATTTTAGCAGTACTAATTTTCAGTTTGCCATATGTAATAAATTCTTTTTCTTTTTGCCTTAAGGGTCTTTGTAGGCCATAAATTAAAAAAATCTTCCTGTAGAATTTTAAAGGCAGGGGTACTATGGAAATAATTTCCATGATTTCAACAGTTACACATGAACCCCCATAGGTTCAAAATTAGTTGAAATCAACTGCGGGACAGCTTTAAAGTAAAAAGTCTCAACATTTCCAAATACAATACTTTTCTTTTTCAGCCTATCCACTGTTACACTGGACACTGGCATAAATATTGTTCAAAAAAGCCAATGGAAATTTATAGGAGTCTAACTTTTAAAATAGCATCTCAATAGTCAAATCCATTGGGCCTTAATAAGAAAGGTTTTAGGACTAATCCACCCACTTGAGGACACAAAAAAGGAAGAGTAAATAGGGGAAAAACAAACTGCAATTTCTCAGCTCAGTAATATATTACCTTTTTATCCATAATACAAATCCCTTTTCTTCTTATCATAAACCTCATTCAATTCCATGTTTCATTACAAATTGTACCAATAGACTTTCGTGTTGCTTTAAAGGACATCGCCGGCCCTTTCCACCCCAAGAACCAGAACGCCACTCACATATATCTTGCTAATATTATAGCGCACATCCTTGCAAGTGGCATTGGTTCTTGGGGTGGAAGGCTTCAAATATGGAAATTCATTTGCCCATTGGAAGCCTGTATTATAAATTACATTAAAAACCGACTTTTGGGGAATTTATGTAAAGTGGAGTTTTTGAAATCAGCAAAAGTAAACTTTGAGCGTGTCGTTTATTATGCAAAACGTTTCAAGTTAATCCGTTCACTGAAAACTATAGAACGAGGGGGGAACGAGTTGGCGCAGCGTATATTCCCTCGCATTTCACCAATGAGGTCCCAGGTTCGATCCCCGGCAGTGCTCGTTCTCGCGGCTTTATGTGAATTTGGATTCTCGATCCATACTCGTTCCCGCAGCTCCGGGTACTCCGGTTTTCCTGCTTCTAAAATCGAGCTTCTGGCATAAATCTGTTCTGGTATTATGGTTTTTCTCTGATGTGCTGAGCGCTTGTTCAGGCTGCCGCACAGCGCCTTGAGCACGTTTACGTGGATATGCCGCGCGTTAAAAAATACACATTAGTATTTATTATTATTAACTTAGAGGGCGTCATTCATGCTATCCGGCGATGTCCTTACTCTAAAGTTAAATTACCTCAAAACTTGTAATACCTTAATCTTTAATTTATTCTACAAATGCAAAAACCACATGAATTAACTTATTGTTGAGAGGGAAACATGATTCACAAGCTTCATCAAAATGGTGTGGACCGTGGAATAAATGAAATACGCTCTCTTGTAAAATATGACATAGGTTGTATTTTTCACCTCATTCTGGAACAGAACCAAACCCCTGAGTGGGGGGTGCCGATTTTGGTTAGGGTCAGGATGCGATATGTTTGATGAAAATAAGACCCTGAAATAGACGTTTGCCAAATTTTGCAAAAGAGAAACATGCTGTTGGAACATTCAGTCCTCTATCCTACTGAGGCCTTACATATTTAAGTGTTCAAGCAAAGTGAGTCGGAAGTCCATTGGGCAAAATATTGATTGACATATAGCTAAAACAAAGGAGAAAAATGTCTTTGTTTCCCTATTACTTTTGCCACCCTTCAATTGATTATATCTTTGCAATTAATTGGTCACATTCAATGGGGGTTTCAGCAAAATTTAGCTTTTTAAATGGTGCATACAGTTACATGGAAAAGTAAAAAATTGAATCTGACTGACTTCAGACTCATTTTGGTTGATCACATCACATATGAGGATGTGCCAATCAAATGGGTTTCTTTTTCACTCGAGTCCTATTTTCTAAAAAAATCCTTAGATATGTCTTTTTAAAACTGTCTTGTAATTTTATGGAGCTCACATGTGTCCATTCATTTAGTGATGGGAAAATATCTTCTTAATTTTTAAGGGTTTCAGTTTAGGCATTACTATGTTATCAAAATACAAACAAAAATAGTTTGGTACTAACTACCAAAAAATAAAGTCTCATGACATGGATCTGTTGATTAATTAAAAGACTGGTCACAAAGAAGTATTCTAAGTTGAAATACAAAACAAGCAAACACAATGGGAATGGAATTCTAGAAACAAAGTGCATTGTTTTATGCATTGATTTAAAAACAAGGCGGTTCTCGAACCACAAGTGTCGCCTGTTTGCGCGATCACTTGCTTTATGATAAAATTTGGCATTGATGATAAGAAGGAAAGCAAAAGCACTGGAGAGAAGTGTTTTGTAGCCTGAAGTGCATTTGAAAAAGGTAAAACAAAAAGTCTGAAAAATATAAAAATAAGCTAATTAAAATTCATGAAAATGCAAATAATGCAGCCAAAAGCTACACATGATATTGTGGCACCTTACTCTATCACCGTATCATGTTAGAAGTAAATCGGGTATAGCGTTTATCCAGCAGAGCATTTTTAAAAAGGTTAACCGAGTCATACGGACGGACACACAGAATTTTGGACTAGTATGTGCCTCCATGAACATTCGTTCAGGCGACACAAAAATGTAACACTGCAAGAAACTAACACTTTTTTGTTTTGTTTCAATTCCAATCTGACTTAAGAATATTTCTCCAAAATATGTTTGATGTACACTCTTTTGTCCTAAGGGGCAGGCCATCAAATGGTGGATATTTTGCAGCCAATCTTAAATATATGTTAAACGCCGACTCGGATATTTCCTGAGGGTGGTCACCACTCAATTTCTCTGACAATTTGGTGTTTTTTTTTAATTTTTTAGGTTTGTTTTTGTTTGTTAGTTAAAGCACTATCAGTGATTTGAACAATATTTGAAATTTGCAGGAATATGCTTCTAAGTGAAGGATAAGTCTGTAGAAATTCTCATAAGTTACAAACCGTTTCAATTGAAATATGACAGAAAAGGAAGACAACGGCAGTGTTTCAAGTTACGATCCCCCCTCATTACGCGTTGTAATAAGTGTCCGCTCAGACAGTAATGACTCAATTCTCCGATTCTGTCCTTATTAGGTTCTTTCTGGGCTTATCATTTGCAGGGTATGTTAGGGACATCCTGTACTGTTACTTACATGCAAAAATCTGATTTTTGATGATTTTTTTTTTTCGATCGCTGATTTAAGCAATCACTGATAGTGTCTTTTAAGTAGCTCAATTGATGTCCTTCGTGTAGAACTCACAACGCTTTAAAATTTCTCCGGATCCGGAATTTTTATTATCACAGTATTTATGGTATTGTTTACTGTATATAATGTTTTTTTAACAATACACAAAAAAAAATTAATTTTCAAAATCCCGAGTCAGGCATGTGAGACTTCTGAAGTACTATTATTTTGATAAGCACAGTGTGCAAGGAAATCCGAAATCACATGGCAGGATTTGGGTGATGGTCATATTATGGAAGAAACACTTGTCACCATTTTTTGCATTTTTTTTCTATGCATATATTCCTTATTTTTAAAATTCTGATTTGATGATTGTACATATCTTGAAACAAATCCCTGATGTTTTCTCACCCGTCTAAACAGGGCCGTAGCCAGGGGGGTGCGATGCACCCCCAAAAATGACAAAGGTCCGCTTTATCATGTTGAAGTCCGCTTTTTCATGTTGAAGTTTGCTGCTTGTCTAAAAGCTTATGTTGTAAGTGTTGTGGTTATCTGAAGAAAGGTCAATGCACTGGTCAATACTACTGCATTACCTACTATCTACTACTATTATACTGTTTTGTCAATGCCTATGTTCATTCCTCACTTTACCAACCCCCCTTCAGATTTTGGAGGCGACGGGAAAAAAATTTGCGCCAACCGGCGAGCGCAGGGAGCCGAAAAAAAATTGTTTGTCGTAAAAAGGTCCACTTCTGGCAAAATCCGCAGCCCCCCAAATAAATTCCTGGCTACGGGCCTGCGTCTATATTTTAAACTGAATCTAGATTTATGCTACAAATTTTTAATATCAGTTTTAAGATTACATGCATTCAAAAAATCATCTTACAAATTATCTTACAAACTATGACCATAGCCAAAATTCTACCACTGCTTTGGATGTTCTGCATGAACCCTGTACTTTGTTAAAATGTGTACTTACAAAGGTGCTACAACTATATTGAATGAATTAAGTATTCTGCCACCACATCCTTCAACAACATACAGTTGATTACGCTGAAGCTGCCAAATTCATAGGCTGGTGGCGCAATATAAAATTCTTTCCCATCTATATCTATTATTAAGATCTGACAATTTTTCCCACCCATTTTGATACATGCTGCCCCTTAATATGATGCACAAACTCTTCACTGCCTAAATAAATATCAAAATACAATTGAAGTATGTAACAGGATCATGTGACTTTCTACAAGTTTGTGAGGTGGTTAGCAAGTGGTTAAGTGATGATATGATTTAACTATGGGTATTAGTTTCAAATTGACATTGACAACAGTCCAATTGAAATACACAGCATTTGACAACAAATTAGCTTTATGCAGCACCAATTTTCATAACGACTTACAATAATATAAGCCTCTAGATTTGCACATGGGGCATTTTTCAAGTCAAAGATTAAAACATGTTTAGCGACTGACCCTTGACTTTCCCTGCACTAGAACTTTAGTTGCTTTGTACCATTGTGTTCCTAATGAACTCTTATTCCCTAATAAATTCCCCTTTTTTCACAATATTTCACACAAAAAAGACTCCCACTTTCACAAAGAAATAAGTTTCACCCACAGCTGGTTTGACACCATGTAAATTGTCTCGTTTTATTTTTACAACAATTTTAAACAGTGGCAACACAATTTTGACAACTAATATAAGTAGAGATTTGCAAGATAGAAAGCAGAGAAATCCTTTGTGGAAATCTTGACATACAGGGTTACAAAGATCATGATTTGTATGTTATAGTGCCCTCTATAAGCCCATTCTCCATAGAGATACATGTAAAACAGGGTTTTAAAGAAAAATCATACTTGCCTGCAATAAAATTTTGTAGGTAATGCTAATGGAATAACTAATATAATTTCATTTGACAAAATTGTGTTGCTGTTGATTTTTTTTTACTGCTTTTGTAGTTATAAGATTTTCAAACAGCTGTAGACCAAAATGCTCTTTTATTACCAAATTAGTCACTATTTTCACCATTTACCTAAAATTCACCTCTAATTAGTGCCCCCTTTTCAAAAATGTTGCCTGCTCCAGGGGGTTACAAAGAACAATACCATATATGACATTTGTGTTGCATAAGTAGGCTTAAGAGAAGATACCAGTAGCTTCCCACAATGCATTGATTCCATTGGAAGTTTTTGTACAGGTTGCCATGTGGATCGTTAGAGATGAAACGCTCTTAAAATGCAAGTTTGTGATCAGTACTGTCAATTTAGCCATGTTTCATCACTAACGACCCACATCAGTACCTGTACCAAAACCTCCATTGGAAGCAATGCATTGTGGGAAGCTATTGAAATCTTCTCTTAGTAGGCTTGCTTCTGAAGCCGGGTTGTGCCTGCACCTGTATGAAAGAGCTAATAAAGTGCAAAATCAACAGAGCCCACACACACACACACACACCCAAGAGCGTAAAAAGGCTTGCTGCTATAATCGCTGTCACAATTCCTTTTCTGAAATATGTGCGTCTACATACACGTGCGAAAGTTGCTGCGTGTAACACAAATCTATGCATTTCCTTTTTGCGTTGTCATGGTTCTGTCTGGCGGGAATGCTGGAGTAGTCTTGCGCAGAGAAAAGGAATTATGACAGAGTATGGTTACATGGGAATAGGGCTTCAAATAGGTGGAAATGATGAGGTCTGTTTTTTTATCCAACATATATCTTCTTTCTTAAATGCAAATTTCCTTGAGTTCAGTGAACCACACTTCAAACGACTAAACATGAGTTGTAGTTGTGTCTTTGTTAATCCACACTGTAAGATACCAGAGGGTGTTTTGAATCAACCCCACGATGCATTGCAATGTGCCTATACCGTACTGTACTAAACACATGTCAGTACTTAGGGATAAAAAGTGTTCCAAAAGTTTAAGAATCACAAGACATTTCATAATCATACAAAAAATTCCCTAAGTACTAATGCTTTGTGGGCTAAAATGAGTGTTACAATCATGGTTTTTATGTGTTAAGAGTAGGATTTTTATGTGATCACATGACCCTATTGAGGTAATATTTCCCAAAACTGGTGCATTGTGGGGTTGACTGAAAACACCCTCTGGTAAGATACAACAGACTCTTGACCTAGTCTACATCAGAAAATTCTCCACATCAAATATAAAGAATATTAATAAACCTTGCCAAGACCATGATCAAATTCAGCAAACTTCATTACAAAAACAAACAAATCCAACAAATACATTTCAAAAAAACACTTTCTAATAAAATCTTTCTATTCATAACGGCCATTATCTGAAGATATTCACCAATCATAGATGTATATATTTCATTAACTGTGTAACAAAATGCTCTAGTAGATAATTATATTTATACGAGAAAAATAGAACATGATTGTTTCTAATGAACAGCACTGATATAAAAAGAATGTACAAAATCTTGTATGACAATGTCACTCCCAAACTCAATTGGAACAAAGAAAATGACTTAGTCTATGTATGTGCAAGTTTTTGTTTCTTTTTTTTAATTTTGAGATATATTGGTTGTCCGGATGTGTAGTGATTTGTGCATTGCTGGAACATCAATGGTATGGCTTTTGGACGGTTTAGAATAGTAGAGGTTGTCAATGATTAAAATCACACTTGAAATTTTAGGAGGTATTCATTTATCAACAGAGAAAACTTCTTGTACTTATTAAAATTCATTTCAACTTAATTTTCAAACTGATCATGTTTTTTGCATATACATATGCTTGTTTATACTAATCATTGTGTGAAATTGGTAAGCTCAAATCAAAGTCCTCCGTGTAGAAAATCATATCTTTGTTATAAAAACAATTCAGTATCCTACAGCACTGTTATACTATACAAAATGTTTTCTGCATCAAAACAAAAAATCTGATTCATCTCAAAAAAATTATATCTTAAAATCTCTGAGTTGGCCTTTAAGCTCATATGGGAAGGCAGCAAATAGATTTTTGCTGCATGGCGGCATATCCCTCTATCTCTGGTTATCTGCTGATACTAAATCACACAGGGACAATAAAGGGTATGCCAAAGGTATGCTAAGGGTATGCCAAAGGTAGGCTAAGGTATGCCAAAGGTATGCCAAAGGTATGCCAAAGGTAATGCAAAGGGTATGCCAAAGGTTATGCCAAAGGTATGCTAAGGGTATGCCAAAGGTATGCTAAGGGTATGCCAAAGGTATGCAAGGGTATGCCAAAGGTAATGCAAAGGGTATGCCAAAGTATGCAAAGGTATGCCAAAGGTATGCAAAGGGTATGCCAAGGTATGCCAAGGTATGCAAGGGTATGCCAAAGGTTATGGCTTAGGGTATGCCAAAGTCTTTATTACCTGTACAACAAGTACAAAATGTCATTTTCTCTCTTGTTACATGATTTTATTCCATGTCATTGTTATTATTTTATGCCCTGAAACTTCAACACATGGTTTGTTCATTAAATCTCTACAAAGTCTTCACCTTCAAATAGCCCTACCAGTACTAAGTAGCCCTACCAAGTAACTTCTGAAAGTTTTAGATTTGCATCCAGATATTTTTCAAATGGCATGAGGCTTTATTTCATTATTCATTATGTATTTCACTGGTTGACTTGTGAGAGTTTGTGGATTTCCAGAGCTGAAGGAGGACCGATCACATTAATTATAGAAATGCGTCACGTTCTTGTGATGAAATAAAAAATAATGCAAATAATGAAGTTTTTAAAAAATAATATAATTTTTTGGCGGAGGTTTGGAGTATGCGGGCAGCAAACGCAAATCTAAAACTTTCATTCTCTTGGCCTAAAAGAAAAAAATTCTAAATAGTTGTAAATCTTTAGGTACTGTATTCCCTATAACGAGTGCCACTTGGTCAAATTTGAATAAGATTACTATGGTATCAAAACAACATACCGTGGGATTGCGGGCTGGGTGCAGTTCACGCAAGAGATTCACGTAGGTACCTAGTATTGTAGAGAATGATCACCTATACTTTGATTACCACCAAATAGGCATGAATCATTTGGTTTTATCATTGTATTGCACATAAGCTAACTGTTTAAATTCATGAATGAAAAGGTCACATACGGTCAAATACCCAAAAGTGTTCAGTGAAAATGTCCAGTTAAAAGGTCCAGTTAAAAGGTCCCATACTTAAGAGTTGATATAGGAAAAAGAGTTACTGAAAAAATGTCTTTCACACTAAATAATCCATTATTAAAAGTTTTGAAAATCAAGATTACTCTGTAGCGAGTAATAAACCTATCTAAAGAATAACAATTTTACTGCTGTACTTACACGTTAGCATTTAACTACAAAGTTCTTGTACATTAATGTCTGAGACCATTACATGTGGCAAAATCTCTTGAAACTAACAAAAATAGTAGTTCCATTAATCATTATACACTACAGATCAATACTGACCATTCACTCTGATACCGCATCAATTATCTGAGCAACTCTTCTACACATTCACTCGCTTGCTCGTCGCTACATACAGATAAGCCCACTAAAACGGAGCACAAGAAACTGATAGATCAAAGTAGAATACCTATATACTTATATAAAATCGAATCATCATCATCATTATCACTATTTATCACTGTAGCATGCATTTCTAAAAATTCCTGAATTGGGGGAAAATGTTAACACACACACTGCATAATTAAGGTATTCCACTTAAAAGCTCTACCCTACCTATGGAAGAATTCAATCAATCTACATTCTGACTGAATTTCAAATCTAACCAGAAATTATTCATAACAAAGCGTCTTGAATTTTCAAAAGATTTTTGCTTAGAATTCAAAATAGACACACACAAACATCAAGCAACACTGTTCTGTCTTGAATTCCAAGGTCTACAAAAAAAAACGTCAAGAATTTGTTCCAAATTTTTCTTGGTGTTTGATAAAAAATTATCCCGGTTTATTAAAGTTTTTCACACCAAAATTGTCCACAGAGCGGGTACAGTTTTCAAATGGAATCGCCCATAGTGAGCTAGTTACGAGTCTTGTACAGAAAAAAGTGTGTATCCACACCATAACTCAAAATGAAAATGCTCTTTTTGCCATGAGTTTGGCACCTCCAGTTGGAGACTTCAACAATATAGGGTCAAAGTTCACCTTTTGTTGATTTTAGTTGCACTGCATTGGTCCGCTGATTCAATCTTCCCAAAATGCATCATAACTTTGTTTTCAAATAAAAAAACAAAATTTTGAACAGCATACTTATATTGTAATACATTTTGGGAAAGCTTTATTTGAATCTTTCAGAAACATGAATAAATTTATTCTTTACATAATTTGCTTGATATAATTCTCAATTTGTCTATTTACATGTTGAGATTTTTTAATGTCAAATTTCTATAATAACCTACACTTTCTCTAAATTGGCATACAATCATTTGTTTCAAATTAATGCAGAATAAGATCACAGGGGGGAGCAACCCAGAGAAAAAAAAGATTTTCCCTAATAAAAGTAATTCCAGTGTAAGGGAACCATCACATCCCTGAATAGGAGTCCTTCTTCATTGGAGCACCAATGATCACCTGCAAAGGAGGAATCTCCATTCAAACTCTCTTGCCCAAAAACACACTTTACCTCTTTGGGACCAAACCAAAAGATCATAAAGTCCTCTAATGAAACTAGTTTCCATTACTGTCTACTACCCTCTGCCCATCTAACATATTAAGCAAGCCAAAGAACATTTATGTTCTCATAATTAGCATTTTTCAACGCCCTCTCCAACATGAACTATTTGCATATACAACAGGTTCCTTGTCGATTTTTTTTTGTTTGATATGTTTCCTAAGCAAAGCTTGTAATAGTTTTATTACCAAACGGCATAGTGCACCTCATAATCCTCATATCTGCAACTGCTTATCTAGTTCGGGACATACTAAAATATGTTGTACCAGAACTAGAGAATCCACTTGTCCCATTTCTAGAAGCCATCATTACACTGAAAACACACACAGGGAAATAACTGCACCTATTTTATGTTTCCCATCCCACAATGCAACCAGCCAAAATTCATGTTGATCTTGTATGGAAAACGAGTACTTTCCCAATTCCTTTTTTTGTCATACCAATATGACAGGGAAAGGCAAGTGTAAAAATGTTAAGTTGTTTGTTTAGAATGAATTGGTAATTCATGATAGATCAGGCTATCATGATCACCTAATCATAGTCCCAGATCTAGAATGATACGTATATTGCTAATCATAAACGATAATTTCTGATTCCCAGTGCTCTTAAATCTGCCCGATACTGAATGTGAGAATTTTGGACCAAGTCCGGGACTCTTATGGAAAACACACTGGAATGCACATGTAATTGCATCATGAAAGCCTTCTCCACCTAAACCACTTGTGACTTGTACAGATTGCTGAAATATACTAGATTAATTTCCAACCCCTTTGAAGGCCAAAAACTGGAAATGAATACTACCTACCTCCACATGGGGGGTAATGAATTTTGAATATCCATGGAATAACATGATCAGGTGTTCCTCATGCATGATTCTCATAATGCAGAGCATATTAAACTCATGCACTAATCAGAAATCCCGACCATGGCCAATACAATAAATCATCCCCACCCCCCCCCCCCCCATATGGGGAATGTATAATACTCATTCCAGTGTCTCTTTAATAGGGGGTATAACGGAATTCATTTCTAGCAATATCTCATAAGAGTCGGGCCAGTGGTATTCCTACCATACAAGATACAGAAAGTATCCAAATTAACTCAAAAACACCAGAGAATATGGAATTTGCACTTGACACACCTACCATACCATCTATATCATTAATCATACTCAGTTTGAAACTCTTCCAAAAAATATTTCAGAACCAATTTCCAACTCTTCTGAGAAAAGGCAGTTCAGACCTACTCCTCCTAGGGATCTATTACGCTAGCAGGGCTTTGGGTCTACATCCAACCTGGGCCTAGTAGAAATACATCAGAATTATTCTTTCTTTGGGTACACAGCAATTGTAGGGGATTGATATAAAAGGGGCAAGAACACAGCACATCAAACTAAGTTTACTGAAAAAGTCACCTAGTCTGTCTCTTTCTACAGTGCTAACTACAAACATCAGTTTTCAGAGCACAGTAACTTCAAATAGAAAATACAGTCACTTCCAAAAGAAATTGGAATCGGTACTGTACCTATTATTTGCGAAATACCAGTGTTTTTGAACTTTTGAAGAGTGCCTTACGTCTTTTATTTCATCATGGTCGTAATGTTTTGTTTTCCTGATCCATCCACAGTTGTATTACTTCAGGCCCAGCAGTTCTTAGCTACAACACTGTGCAGTGCATGTGCAAAATGCAATCCTCAAAGTCAGTGCAATTTCACTGCAGTTCAACAATGAAGTTTAATTTATTTAAACTGGCCCTGCAGTAGCTTGCATTGCAGTTCATTGTATGCCTGCAGTGCAATGCTCTTGCAGTGGCAGTACAAGTAAGTGCAATGCAGTAAACGTTTTCCCACCCAATTAATGCTGAAAGGACCTCCTTGAATTTTAAAACCAAAAAGACCTTATTAAGTGGGAAATACACTGCACCTGCACAGTACAGGAAGTTTGAAAACCTTTAAGGTTCATTCATACATCACTGCAATTGCAAAAAAGAAGCAGTGGAAATGGATAAAAACCCATCTCTGACCCAATGGCGCAACAACAACAGTTCATATTGCATTGCTCGTCCTGCTGTGTTAGTCAGAGATGGGTTTCCTCCATTCGCACCGTACTGTAATGCAATGCAAAGCAAGTAAATGGATGACCTTTACTGAAGCAACATTTTACACACTGGTAGCTTGACTTAACCAAATTGACTTTTGCAATACCACTTGCAAAGAACACAGTTAATCTTCCACAAAAACATTAACACCTTTGACATTTACAACTGCACTTCATCAGATCCAAGCTGATATCATTAATTTAGTAAACATTTTGGTTTACCAAGACCATTTTGCAAACATTACAAAAGGTGTCATTTTATTTGAAACACACTGCAGAAGAATTCTAGCAATAGACACCATATAAAGTTACTGGTTTAGATGCTTCAGACTCCCAATAACCACAGTCCATGCTTGTGATACCCAGCATATACCTTAATACAACGTTATACTAAACAGTTTGTGAGAAATACGGCAAATTACTTTTCCAGAGGTACTGGCTTCAAGACTTCCATTCCAAATCAGAAAAGTGAGGGGTGAAAGTCCTGTAGGCAGAACCGAGGGGGAAATACATGCCCTATTTTCCAAATATAAACCCATGTACTGTTTTATTACACTTCACTGGACTGACTTTAGGATGAGTTTGTAAAGAAAACAAAATCTCAAGGCTCTTGAGATTAATCACTGGCATTAAACTTTTGTGGTTGCAATACGGTGCCTATATAGGGCACTTGCACAGAAGGTCAATAGGTTAACTTGGCCAGACCTATCTTCCAGAATAACTCAAGCATGCAGTGATTACAAAAAAATTACCTGCAGAAATTCCTGAAATGTTCAGGGGAACCAGGTGAATGTATTGCATTCTGCGCATGCTTGGATGATCTGGAGGGCAAATAAAAGTCCATCCAATGTAATTTGCCTTCTGTGAAAGATCCCTCTATAGGTGGGTACTCCATAGATAATTGAGTGGTACTTCAAAAGGTACTATTACAAAGAATCTGGCTGTGTACAAGGCAGTCTTGTATGCCCAAAAGACTTGTGTTAAATTCTAGAGCCAATTATAAACTGGATGGATGCATGAAACCCGTGGACCATTAGACTGATGCTATATTCCAAAACTGTTTACAGCTTGAAGTTTGTCTGTTACACTGTCAAATTGGATGAGTTTGTAACTAATTTGTTTCTATAATAAAATATTGATATTTATCAATATTCTAGCTTTGTTCCAATATTCCCCCCTCCAATATTCTGATGTACGAATTTGGAAATAGTCAAGCACTCCACACTGACAAACTACTAGACTTGTAGTGTGGGTGCGGACATGGGTATGGAAAGGGTATCGGGGGATGAATGTAGTATTCTAGTTCGGGATGTTAGCGAGGAAGGTGCACTTCCGGATAAAAGTGTGAATTTTGTCACACACGTAGCGTAGAACATCCCAATCGAGGAAAATGATGAAAGCACTTTGGCACGCCCCTTTTTTGGCGGCCATTTGGATTCTAAGATGGCCGCCTTCCAAAAACCTATTTTGACAATCATCTTGCGAAACTAAAATAGTAGAGATTTAATTTCAATGGCTATACCCGCATTTGTGAGGTCAGTGAATCTTATGGACTAATTTTAAAAGAGGTCAGGTGGCAGCCATCTTGGATTTCAAGATGGCCGCCTTCCAAAACTTATTTTCCACCAATCTTGGAACCTAAAGTAGCAGAGACCTCATTCCAATGGCTTACCCACATTTTTGGGTCAAACAAATCTCCTGCGATAATTTTTAAAGAGTCAAGTGGCAGTCATCGTGTATTTTTTTTTAAATAGTCAAATGGACCGCCATCCGAGACATACTTTTAATTATATCTTGATAATCAAAAAAGCGAGGAATATAAATGTGATGTCTCTAACCATATTATGTGTCCCGAATTATAATGAGTGGATATAAAGACCTGAGGTGCAGCCATGTTGACTATATCAAAAAAATAAAAAATGGCTGCCATCTGTACAAAACCCAATAATATTTCACTACCCGATTAAGAGTAGGGAAAATGAATCATGTGTAACATGCAACCTGTAGGGTCAAGGATTCAAACAAAATTTTTTTAAAAAAAAAAGCTCTTTAGTGTTTTTGTTATATGAGAAATGGATGCTATGCCAATAACCAAACAGACTAGCAAGATCAATCTAGGTAAATGAAGTTGATCAAATTCATGAGCTAAAATAGTATCCCAACATGATGAATTTCACAAAAGCTATATAAAAAAAGGGTAACTCATAACATGACTGCCTATAAATACGAGTCGGCAAATATATGGACTGGGGGGGGGGGGGGGGGGGGGGGGGGGTTTTTTTTGGGTTTTTTTGGGGTGGGGGGGGGGTCTGTTGGCTGAAAGTTCATTGGCAAATAGAGCAAAAAATGCGCGCTATTTAATATTAGATGGTATCAATATTGATGCACATCACTTGAATTCGGCAGAGGAGGGACACTGCCAGGCTACCTTTGAAATTACAATTACCCTGTATGCTTTAGAGTGCTCCCAATGAAAGAGCAGTGCACAGGCTTTGATTGTATCTGAGAGTAGAGTCCACAATGGAGCATGTATACAGCGCTGCTCTTTCATCTTCAACCAAGCCCAGGCTGAGGCATCGGGTAAGTCTTGAGACGCTGCTTCCGAATCTGAGTTGTAAAGAACACGGAATGCATTCTGTAAAAGTGCCTGCTGAGTTGGTGGGATGGTTTCAAGCAAAGTTCCGTTGGAGAAGAGCTCCTGGAAAGCAAAAATGGACAGGGGAGCATTTGATGTATTGGCATATATCATGGTGGTGAATCTTTTCAAAAACATCTAGTGGATACTTGCAATGTTAAGCTAATCTGGATGAGCCATGAGCCAACTCTAATGTATCTGTAATCTATGGGAAGGCCTCCCATATTGTCCACACAATTCTCTTCGGTATTGTAGAAAATAATGTTACAACACTCTCACAAACAAAAAAAAACGCTGGAACCAGGCTACAGGAACGGTGTGTCATAACATGAAGATATTGAGAAACTGCCAAAACTTGACAGAGTAGGATCTTGTATTTGAATAATGGAGCTAGGTATATTGTTCCTTCTATGCAGTTTAGGCAAAATGAGAATTATAACAATTTTATTGCAGGCCAAGTGACTGGTATGCTTGAAGATGATTGTGTGGTGATTGACGCTGCGGCAGGTTGAGAGGATGGAAGCAGAGCCAGACGGCATACATCATGATACAGAAGGCTGAGGTGGTATTGCACCCTGTAAATGCATGAATGACGCAAGGCGTGGCAGTTTTGTGGTCCAGATTTGAGGACGGTGTGCACTGGACTAAATTGCCATTCTTTCAAGGCCAAAGGCAATCTAAAGTCCATGGAGCCCAAGATTTTCAAAATAATGGTGATCATGACAAACATCACTGTCGACAATACGAACCATCCACCTTTGAATGGCCTTGACTTGAGGCATCATGCAAGCCACACACAAAACAATTCTACCATCTGCTCTGGTGTCGCATGGTGAATGTTTGAGATCACCATGTGATCTGCTACAGTGGCAATCACCAACACAGTTGTCCTCTCTTTGTTGGCATACATTCAGGATACCAACTGATGCAGTGAACTTTCAATCACTGAAGCTATCGAAAACAAGCTAACTTGATTTTCATTGTTTTGTAAATAGAAAGTGCATAATAGATGGAATTGGGTTGTACCTTTGACAATAGTAGGCAACTTTTGAACTCTATCTTCGCCTAGCTTTCTTGGGTTTGCAGTTTGAGGTGGTCTCTCACATAGATATCATGCCAGTTCTTGCCACTTCTATAGCATTGATGAAGCTCGGCCCTATATCTGCACTCATGACTTCTGTCATGTCTATTGCCATGAGGTCTGGACCATTTTCATCCAAGAAGGGTTATTTGAGCTCTCATGACTTCAAGTATCTTTGCTGAATCGTTCTGGGAAAAGACTCCTGATTATTCATGAGTTCCAATGTTGTCTCCTGCTCAACCGTATCGCACCGTGAGAGACGAACACCTCATACCGAACAAGGTTTGACCAGGCAAACGGGAGCGTGCTCACACTTCTAACTGGCATCTATAGAAATAACAAACCTAGGAGTGCAGGAACCTGATCATTTTATTGATGCAGACGATCTTGGAAGTAGCGCACAAGATGTAGGTAGACTTCACAGTGTTGACAGAGATACTCTCAAGATTGGATGAACTCACACCTAATTATGAGGAAAACCACCAATGGGCCAATCCATCCCAGAATCATATCGTGAAGTAACGCTGGCACAAGATGGGGTGCTCGCCGACATATTCTGAGATCGACAGCACTCGCCCTGCAACTGAGTGCAGAGCATGCACTGCCCATGGGAAAGATCACCCCTTGCCAAGAATCTGATCTCGATCCTGCCGGCTTACACAGGATGTCTTTGCCAAACTTCACATCCTTGCAGAAAGCTCCAACAAGAAATCCATATAGGGTAGCAAGCATGCAAGAGCGTAGCTGCCAAGGATATAAATGTGAAGCACCCTATATGCAGACAGAGACCTGCTGCCTAAACTCCTTTAAATTACAACCGAGTTTCTTAAGCAAAGTTCAACCCCTCAAACAGACTCTAAAGAGTCTACTAGAGTGCCTTGTGGAAAACAGAACTGCTATCAACAAATAACATCTATGGGTATTGAACCTGTGAGCGTCTGCCACCTGGAGCTGACTCGATATGGGTTGAATGGCCGATGTCTCAACAGATTGAGAACAAGAATCGGCCATCTAAGGTTTCCTTTCAGAAGTGGGGTCACCTGGAAGGAGATAAGGACACTACTGTGGTTGTGGAACAGCACAACAGACAATGGAACATCTCTTGTCTGCCCACTGTTGGAGGAACAAGGCACGAGAAGGACCTGCGGAATTTAGTGAAGCAGCCAGACGTGTACCCATCTCTGGCTAGATAATATTTGCGAACAAAGGTTGGATACGATAAACAAGAATGATGTCCAATATCCTGCAAATCAGCACCAATTTCAGCAGCTCTCAAATTCAGGCAATAGCGAGATTTTTTCAGGAAGGCCAAATGTGCCTCTTCCAGGAGTTGGTAGAGTCATAGAGTTGGACACACTGCTACACCTTTACATCTTTGAAGCTGAACATGGTTTATTCGAACTGACATCATGGACAACATGAACAGCAAAAACCAATCCAACTGTTAACGGATAAGTTTCACGGCACCATGATTACTTTGACCACATATTTTTGTGTTTCAAGCAAAACCTCGGGTGTTCGCATGGAACCTCTGATATAAGCAGAGGAGACCAGACCCAGAGATCTCATTCGCCAAACTTCTATGCCATTGTGCCACGTGCCGAGAAGGGTGCAAGTTAATAATGACGTGGGTCTCAAGAAGGATGTAAAGCCAGTCAGACCTATAAGAGACAGAAGTGTATCAAAAGCAAAAATCATTCTCAATTAAGGAAGTGAGCTTGATGAAGGAAAAAAGGTGACATGGGCAGGCTTCAATTCTAGCATGCGGAGGTTGTTGCAAACCCCCCTAGATTTTCCATACCGAAGCCCTAATGTAATTTGATATCAATGGATAGCTATGGTCTCATCTGATCCGTGTACAAAAAACGCTACCAACATGCCAGAATCTTGCCTTCTACGACGTTATAATGCACGGCACTCTCGCAAAATTAGTGAAATTCAGTTTGTGTAACAAAAGTATCAGGAAAATGAATTTTTTCAGATTTTGCCAAATAAGGAAGAAAAACACAAATTTAATTGATATAAGGATAGTCAATATGCGAACCAACGAGAGCAGTTTTTAAAATTGGCATTATGATATTCAAGGGGCCAACTAATGTGCACATTGACACCAGATATATCTCCCAAACTTGTTCACGTACCAAGAATCATTCAAAGTATGTCGGGATGGCGGCCATTTTGAATTTCAAAGATGCTGCCCACCTGAACTCTTTTAAAAGTAGTCTATAAGCTTCGTTGACCCAAAATGGGGTATTAGCCTTGGAATTAACTCTCTAGCTAGTTTAGTTTCCAAGATAGTGAGGAAAATAGATTCCGATGGCAGCCATCTTGAAAATCCAGATGGCGGCCACGAAAAAGGGAGTGGCAAAAGTCGTCCAGCAATTTTTTGACGCCATGGTCCAAGGCTACTTGTGTGCCAACATTCACACTTTTATCCGGAAGTGCACACTTGGATGGGTTCTGTGCACTACGGTCCCTTACAATTCTGCAAACCTTAATTCGCCACCCTTAGATGTGGTTATTCTGCTAACGTTGCACGAATTTTGTAGGGTGTTGCAGAAACAACTAAAATATTCCACATCAGGACGAGACCATAGGTTGAGTACATGTGTGGTCTGATATTTGTACCCGCTCCATACCCATGGTCTCCTAACAAGCCTGCACCATGCCCATGATTCCTACCCATGCTACAATCTTTAAAATACTGTGGATATAAAGATGAGCCAGCCTAGTGATCATGTGATCACAAAATCGGACAAGTGTGATCATTCTAACATGTTGCTGTAATAAAAGCGCAACCACGGACACTGTTAGAAAACCGTACGAGTTTCCAATCAAAAAAATTCCATGATTTAAAGGTTAAAATGTTACTTTACGTTTACAAAAGACAGTTATAGTTAGACATAAAAAGTCGATATTTAGGATACCCGGTGGTGACAAAATTAAAAAAGAAATCAAAGTACAAACAGAACTAGTCTTCTAATAATAATCTCTTATGAATCTGTTACTGTTAAACCAGCTTTCACACTAGTATTTAAGAGCCATCTCCCTATCAAAGCTGGGTGCACCAAGTGTAAACTGTGAGGGCAGTGCAGGGGTCAGAGGTCAAAGCTGCTGTGCCATTCGACGGTAGCGCTGCAGCCATTCTTCTACCATCTGTCCTACAAGAACTGGACGTCGTTTGCGGTGGAGTTGTTGGGCGACAAATGTACCACCGGCGGTGTAACAGCAGTCCAGCCATTCATTGAGTAGCCTTTCTTCTGAACCAACCTGTACATGAACAAATTTAAGCAATAAATGTGTTGCAGATCAAAAAAACAATTGAGTACAATCATTATACTGTAAATCTCTCCATATATAATGTTCCAATTGAAAGACTTATTGCAAGGTCTTTGAAACTTCCAATTGGGGGCAGGATGTACCAACTCTCACTCCAGATCAACAATACCAATTGGAATATTTGTTGTTACAAGGTGTTCTTTTTAAAGAATCTTCATTCTACAATCATCGAAAAAATAGTCGGTACACTTGTTGCATATATTTCACAATCTCCATGTTACGACCAGATTCAAAATTGGGCAATTCATTGTTTTTATTAGAAAGTAGAGGTCTTTCCCTTTGACATATCCTTCTCCATCCCCACACCCCACAACAATGTTGGGGGACCTGGCAAAGCTGTTGACAACATGACTAGGTCAACATTGAATTGGGGAGAGGGGGTCCCCTTTTCCCTAAATCGGTCAAAGTGATCACAAAAGTTTTTTTTCAGGATTGTAGCGTCTTCAAAGTCCAAAAGGTATATTGCCTTTGTATATACATCTGAAACTGTACGGGTTCAATGCCTGCAAAATTGGGCTGCAAAAACTTATCTTCCCCGCTAAAAAGAGGGACCCTGCCTCTCACTTTGCAACAGCTCCAATGGTACACTTAAGCAACGTATTATCTTTAAAGTTCTGCTCTATGTGTATAAATGCCTCACAGGTTCTGCTCCAGTTATTTGACAACTGCCTGGAGCCGTATAACCCAATGCGACAGGGATTACGCTCAGCCACGCACAACAAGCTCATTGTTCCCAAAAATTCATAGCCGGACTTTACACTCTGCAGCTGACAAATCCTTTGCTTTCAATGCACCTATAATTTGGAATCACCTACCAGTTTCTATACGTACTGCCACATCACTGCCAGTCTTTAAAAAACAGTTAAAAACACACTTGTTTGCTCAAATGTAGTCATTTCAACTATTTGCTTTTGTGAATGGCGCTTTATAAAAGCATATTGTATTATGTATATGTATGTATATGCCCATAAAGCTTTTCAAAGTATGTAGCAAAGCACAGCCAATAATTTGTGTACTATTATTAAATACCAATGCAATTGTTGGGGTTCCAAATTTGGTTGGGTAGGGACCAATTGCGAATATTTGTTTGTCAGGTATTCAAGGAGTCTTTGAATCTTCATTCTGTGTTCCAATCAATAGCATCTTACACAATGTCCCAAAAGTATGTTGTCTATTTCTCTACCTCCGTGCAGTGAGGTCATAACCTTGACGCAGCTTTTACGCAAAATGTAAGACATTGCCGTCTTGTGCGCGAGTGTAAAAACGCTGCGCTTTAAGCCAGCGCGCATGGTTTACTGGTGCGACCATCAAATCTCGCGCCACGTTCAATGCATGGAGTAGGGAAATGGAGTATAGTCGACGAAGGAGACCACGCTTCTTTCATATAGCACTCTCCAAAACTAAATCAGAATAGATTACAAGCAATACAGACACAACCACAAACAGATTTAGGCACTTTGATGTGGGTTGGTCATTGGTGTTCCCATGACCCACATATGACCTCGTCCTCATCTGTTATTCATACAAAGAGAATCAGAAATAACCCTACAGTGGAGTTGATCTTCAGCTCCAATGGTTTTGAAATAAAAAATCTTCCTGACAACATATAAAATTCAGATTTTTGTTGAGATTTTGTGTATGGCCGACGTCTTAAATTGAAATTTCTTAGCCGCCCTCCTCTGGCAGTGTATCTAATACGTCAGCAGCAGCACTTACCTCTAGCGGGGTGATGAAGTGTACCGGCAACAATTTGCCTGTGCTATCGGTGAGAGGTAGCATAAACAATTGAGTGTCATCGCTGGTATATAGTTGGCACCGCCACAAGATATCATCGACTCCATCTCAGAGGCACCAGGGGCGAGAAAGTGACCTCGTGTGTAACCCAGGGCTAGGGGACTCTTCCAGCAGAAACTCTGCCTCCCAGAGCAATGGTAATAAACAATCTGAGTGTCATCGCTGGTATCTAAGTTGGCACCCGCACCAAGATTATCATCAGGACTTTCCATCTCCAGATGGCACTACAGGGGGGATGAGACGTGGACCTCGTGGTGTAACCCAGGCTAGGGGAACTTTCCAGCAGAAAACTTGCTCCCAGAGCAATGGTAAGTACACACCTGTGAGAGGCAGGAGAAAACAAGAGACAAGATAAATAAAAGGCTAGAGTATCGACGGCCATTTCAATTCCAAGCTCTTTGGCGACGGTAAAATGTTAGTATAAACCGCCCAAGACCATCTTACAGCCTGTACGACATCATTGGTACTTTATTTGTTGTTCACGCCATCCAGACGAACATTTTGTAGGCCTTAAATTTAATGGTGTAATGAGAAAAATATGCACTGTTGGCAGATACCAAAATGTCAATTTTCATTAATTTCATGAAGGGGACGGGGATGTCAATTCCAGTTATCCACTTTTAAGCACTGTGGGCTTAAAATTGTCACCTGTATAGTTTATTGGGGTCCAGTAGTAAGTACCTCAGAAAGTATCTTTGTTTTTTTTTAATTGTCTTAAACTACTGGGTATCACAAATCATGAAATACTTGGTACCTCATTGAGTGATGCCTGGGGACATTATCAAGTGCAACATTGACACTCAGATATTTGATATAGCAGTTAAAATTACTTTGTATCATGGTACTAATTTTTTGTCCACATATCATTTAGCTATCAAATTCAGATAATTGGTTCAAATGTGAGTATAGCAGACAAAGTACCTGCTCTAAACACATCTGCTACCTGGTCCCTTGCACTGTAGTGTAATTATGTACATTATTATAACCAGTAAAACTCCATTAATTTTGCCAACAAGAAAATTACAAAAATTTAGCAATGAAGCATCTCTCTTTATAAACTGTATAGCTGAGAAATGATGTCATTTAGTCCTTGACACAAGAATTTCCTAGAATTGACAAGTAATCACATGTGCTTAACTGTTTAGTGCACAGTAAGTATAGATTGTGCCAAAAGAGGTTTAAATTATTGTTGTTATTTATCATTATTTTTTGGTTTTTCTGTTTTTAAATTTTTAGTTGTTGTCAAGGACTACTGTGAATGTTTATTTTAATGCTTGTTATGGTATGTTTGACTATTGTTGTTATTGTTTTTTGTAGTTGTTTTTTTTTACTTGTCTTGAAATTTTTGTTGCAATTTATGTTTGGAAGTGAATGTTGTGGTCACACCATATGCCACTATAAATATAACAAAAGGACATCATTCAGCCATATTAGTTTTCAAAGTGTAGCAGAGTATAAAATCACTACCAAAGCATTTACCAGTCTCTCTCGGCACTCGCACTAGTAAAACATTTCCGTTACTGGTCACCGTAACAGTCACATAACCGTCGTTGTCAGCGCTGCAGCACTCAGGTCACACTTCCGATTTTCGTATCGCGGGTCAAGTTAATGTCACTGGAAAGTAACAAAACAAAGTTTCGTACCCAACCAAGTGACATATCACCAGCGTAACCAGCACAGGTAACCCATTTTGGTGTTACTTACCTAAGTGACATTCATAATTTGTAAGTCCAGACCCCTCGCTTTAAACCCGGCGTCGATGGCTAAAAATGGTCAGTCGGGAAGAAAGAAAGACGTTCACATTGTAGTTTAGACATTATTTCCAATAAAAAATTGTTGCATATCACGCGATTTGAAGCAAACGGTGATCGTAAGCCTTTAAAGTTGCCTCACTTTACCACACAAAAGTCCGATATTTGCAGCGTCGCACAGCTGATTCCGATTGTAATCGGCCATCATTGATTTCTCTTTGCTCTAAATGCATGCCGGGAAGGGAGTACTAGTCTCTTACACATGATAAACTGCGACAAACGGTATTATTTTCCTGTTAAAATGCGATATCGTGGAATACTGCAGCGGTTAGCGATGACATGATATCTTACCGATGTGTTACGGTGACCAGTAACGAACATGTGTTACTAGTGCGAGTGCCGAGAGAGACTGACAACCTCTTTGATTCATCTTCTATAAAGCCTTTCTATATTACAATTATCCCTTTTTCCTAGGAATCAACTTGAAATCGACAACAATATACAAACTGCAGAAAGTACTGCAATGTGACCAGAAAAAGTCACATGCTTTGTACATCTACAATGGTAATCACATGTGGTATTCACTGAGGTAATTTTATGACAATGGGGTGTATCTTATTATCATGTCATTCTTCTGGTAGCTACACTGTGATTGTTCAAAGTAAATTATATTACAGCACAAATAGCTGGGTGCATAAAATTATACGGTCATGTGAGTGCAAGAAGGTCGTAAGTGTAATAGCTGCCATGTGATGTGTGTGTGCAGCCATACAGATGACTTAAAGGGGGATGACCCGATTTATATATATTAAGTTTTCATCTTGATAGAATGGCCTTTACCCCAAAAACTCCATCTGAAAAGTTTTGTGCCGGTATTTCAACCCGTTTTGATGTGAGAGCTAAAAACGTAATTTTGTAATCCCCATAGAGTATGGTGTAAAATAATATTGTCGACCAAAAATGGGGCACTTTTTCGCTCATAACATCCAAACCGAACATCCTTTAGCACTAAGATTTCACGGCATAAATGAAAAAAATAACTTTCTCCAGATATCAGAATTTTGACCACTTCCGGTAAAAAATCTGGGGTTCTGGGTAACGAGGCTATGAGCGATCAGACCATGGCCCTTCAATTTATCTTTCCTTGAATCAGTGGCTCTGTGTTCTCTGAAGAACCATTTCAAGAGCACTGACCAAAGACTGGCCATAAGAGTATGTTTGATGGGATTTTCTGACAAATAGCAGCTATTACACTTCCGACCTTCTTGCATCCACAGGACGATACACAGTGCATTCTACAAGATGTGGATATTAATTTTTCAAAGAGACATAAGGATTATTCTGAACAACTATAGTGGATGTCCAGCTATACTTGTGGACAAAACAAGCATTGAACGATTTTAAACAATGATTTCAAATGGTCCCCAGATGACCTTTGAAACTTCAACCACATATATGATCCATTCCATTAGGATTACTCATAGCAACTATAGCACCCTTATGTCAACAACAAAGCATTTTCTACACTCTGGATGACCTTTGACTTGATTCCAGAACACTCCATATGACTTAATCTAAAGTATCATTCCAAGCAAATGTAGTACATATTCATTTCTACACAACAGTATTTTATGCATTTTGAATTATGACATCTAATGACCCTTACATGACCTTTGACCATGTGACCCATTATGTAAGAAACATTCTAAACAAATTTGGTGATGCTCAGTTACTTTGGTGGACAAAGCATTTTTCAACAGACCTTTTTCCTGCAATGTCTTTATAACACCCATTAGATTTAGTGGCACATCGATGCATCATCACTTGTAATTAAAGGTCAAGTTATATTGATCAGACTGAGCAGGTAAATTGTTTATTGATGACTTCAGAGAAAAAGGTCTATAATTATCTTGTATGACTCCCTGATGATTTTGACTTCTTATACCATACCATCCTGCATAACCCGCTCCTTGAAGATCACTCTGAGAAACTGTGTTAAAATGCCATCCAACAACATTTCATCAATGACCTCCAAATGCCCCAGACCACAGAGATAGGCAAATAAAAGGCTAGGGTATCGACAGCCATTTGATTCAACAAGCTCTTTGGCGGATGGTCAAATGTTACCGCCCAGGTTCATTACTACATAAAACAAAATAAACCTTACAGAATGGAAAAATGCACTTTGTCATTGATTTCACCAAGCAACCCTCGGTTTTAAAATGATCCTTAGACATCAAGAACATCGTCAGTCAGGGTTCACACTAGGTTTGAAATTTTTGTGTCTACTTGGACGCAACTTTGTTTCCCTGAGGTTGCAAAAGTGCGTCCATCACAAATTAAATGTGTTACAGAAAACCTAAATGTCAAGTTTTAACACAGGTTTGAGCACTCTTTTACACTACTGTAAACAATCCATACATCCAATTCCAAAACCTAGACTGGGCACAAGTAATTACCTTAATGATCCCAATAAACTCCAAATGAACTCTAGAGTATCTTGATTACCCTTTGGGACAGTGAGAGAGGGTTAGTGAACTAAAAAAAGATGTAAATACAGTCAAACTTAAGCCTATATATAGTCTTTATAGATTTGGTACAGTTATTTAATAGTAGCAGAATAATTATTTGAGTGAAAATAATATGATAATGCTAGAATGTGCCAGAACAAAGTCTGTAATTTTTTATTGTGTAGGTTTACATGTTTATTTTTTGCGCCCACATACACGCAAACATTTTACTCTATCTAGACCAAAGTGCGTCCACCACTGAAAAAGTGCGTCTAGGAAGCAAAAATGCACACTAATGCGAACCCTGTCGGCAATCAGGTATGTGGTCTGTTCAGAAAGTTTACTGTCGCAAAGATCAGCTAAGATGTTTTTTGCACACATTCAATATGGTGTCCAAATAACACAGGCCTGTGTATATTCGTAGTTGCTATGACAAGTGTGGCATTTGAAGCCTTGCCTCAGACAGACAATATAGATAGACAGATAGAAAGATCGACAGACATATTACAAATCACTGATCATCATGATATAAGCTCTGCAGATGACATGTGCTAAGCTAAAAATAAGTTCCAAATCTGCAAAATGTTATAGATGATACAATTTTTCAGAAATGTGATTGGATGAAGGAACATCAAAAAGGGATGGTATGCATCCATGTATTGCTAACCAAAATTACTCACTGCAATCCGTAACACCATACCTTGGAATCTAGCGTAACCGATATTTTCTCCTCTGAAACTCTTGATGAACTTCACACCGTAGACTATGATGGGTCTGCGGAGGATGTGAGCCAGAGCAAAGATGTGGATTTGTTCCAGTGCAGCACCAGGTTGACCAGCGAGGCTCAGCATCAAGGACCAGTCTTGTAACCACTGCTCCTCATCAAGACTGTAATGCATGGACTCCACCTGCATGGATTCATACTCCTTCCATCTGCTGTAAAACCTGTAACAAGTGGCAAATATTAAAACATTGTTAAGTGTCATAATTATGTTAAAGGTGCTTGTTCCAATTTTTGTATATTGTGTTCTCTACTCTATATGAGAGCCTGACACTCGTACACACTGACCATCAAGTACTGTGGGAAACAAACTTGCAGTTTTGATGCTAGATGCGATAATGCATAGTGCAATGCCCTATTCACTATTGTGCTAATATTGATGGTTTACCATTAAAATGGCAGTTTTTAAGCTGTATCTTGAGAAAGAAATGGATTTGAAAGCTGAAATTTCATGACGACAATGAGAAAAATATGACCTTCGATCTGATATCAAAATTGATACTAATTCCGGGTAAATCAGGGGGTCCTAAAGACGATCTGAACAAGCACCTTTAATGGTAGGTGGCCCGATCTTAAATATGATGCTTTCTCCCTCACATGGAAGAATATCACCATAAACATTAGATTAAAAATGTTGAGTGAAATTGGTTGAGCCGTTCAGGCGACACAAAAATGTGTACGTAATAAAATGGCACACTAGATTGTAGATTGTTTTTTCTAAATTTGTGTTAAAATGAACACAAAAAAACCATTATTTTAGAACACTTCATTTGATTGTTGATATAACAGAATTTCAATAAAAAAAAATCAGGCATATTTCCGAGTTTGCCATGTAAGTAGGCTAGTAGCATTCATTTCAGCTAGGTACAAATTTGAGCTACACGTTTACTTTTTTTGCGCTTTATAAGAACACATTTTAGTTTCAACTTTCGATCCCCTGCTTTTGATGATTTGGTGATTTCCCAAACCCACGCTTTCTAAAGCATGCACTGCATACTATGCACATACACACACACACTCACTCACACAATTAGCACAATTATAACAGCCTGATGGCCTCGCCATAAAGCTAAAAATAAAAATTAATTTGCTGAAAGAGTGTTGGATGACCTATACTTTACAGAATGATCCTTGTGGAATAGCCCAATTACACAGACAGTACCATCTGTCAAGGAAAGCCCTTGACATCAACATCCTCTGGCTCAAACAATTAGTGGGAGAACAATGTAGCCAGATCTCAAATCCTTTTCAACAAATTTTATTACAAAAAGCAACTCATTACATTCTCTATTCCGTTTTCAACAAATTTATTACAAAAAAAGCAACTCATTACATTCTATAAGTGATGTTTGGGTACTGGTCAAAAAGGACTATGATCCCATCAGACTGTAAATTGAAAATGGATAACACAGTCATTTGGTAAGGATGGACTATATCACCGCGCGGTAGTTTTTTACCACCAACAAGGCTCCGGAGCAGGTCCTCCCCACTAACTCAAAGGGCAGCTATTGAGTTTCTTATCTTTTTGGACTTAGATTTTTTTTAGAATTTTTCCCTCTAACCTGGAAAAATAATGAAAAATTTATTATATTTTAAGACAGCCGTAGTGGCGAGATTCGAACCCGAGAGACACTGATCATGAGGTCAGCTTACCCTAAACCACAGACCAGCGAGGGATTGGTGCACCAGATTTGCAATTTTAACCCAGACCTGCCAACAATTGAAAGTCCAAAAAATCGACATCGGAAAGTGCAGAGTGCACACGGCACAGCACCCATGGCACTCGCCACTTGCACAAAATAGTGTCAGGGGATCTGCTCTTGGGCCCCTGATGGGGTCCAGGAGCTTGCCTTAGGGCTGAAGGGGACCAAGGGCTATCAAAAGGGCCCTGGACATCAATTTTTTACCTGTTATCTTTTCTTTTCAAATAATTTTCAAAATCTATCTTACGAGTTGGCAGGTATGCCAAATCCTTGATAACATGTATGAATAAATCGCGACTGCTTTTGTGGTCAGCAATCAAATCACTGAATAGCTAAGCTCTGGAACGGTTCAGTGCCACAACCCATGCTCCAGGAGCAGAGTGGTGGTCAAATCTCACACTTGCGGAATATGCCCTTCACCCTTTGGGCATTTGTCAAATTGCACATTAGTCAATCAGAAAGCTCCCTCCATTTATCAATAAGGTAAATGCACTTTTATGTGCTATGGGTGCATTCACTATCAGATGGTCCTACGACCTCACTTCAGTCATTTTAGCAAAGGTAAGGTTATCACTAATCGTGAATAGAATCCAATCTAACACAACATCCCACCTCCTTACCTCTGAGCACCTTCGTTAAGACATCTCCCAAAGCTCCTCCTGAGACGGCTCGTTATCAAACCACTCCCCGGTTGCTTGTAACACAGAAGTCAAAGGAAGACAATCACCAGCTGTGCGGTTCCAGGAGTGCACACAGTCGACTTCCCAGGCGATCTGTACCTTCTACGGCTCCGTTGATGATAGGAGATTCTGTTCTAGTTCTGTATAGTATAACCACGACATAAATAGACTTCAATGACTGGAGAGGGCATTGCATTGATAAATTGGTTTTGTATGACACAAGGATTTTTCCAAAACATTCTACAATACTGATGTAAAGTAGCAACATAGGATTTGGGGGCATATGAATTGTTGTGTCAGTGTAGTGATTTCTATAGCTAGGGACCCCAATAGAATTCTTACTTGGTATTTGGCTACAGAAATGCCTTTAAATGAAAACAAAAGGCAATTTTGATTTGCTTAATTTCAATATTAAATTTCATATTTTATCTTTATTTCATTTTTCCTAATAGGGTCATTCAATGCCAATCAACAAAGCGGAGTACACCATCACCTCATGGAGTTCTTTATTTTGGTGGATTGAAGTATTATGAAAAAATAAAAGCCTGAAAAATTTGAGCTCTGTACCCTTTTCGTTTCACGCTACAGCAATTTTAAGTTGAGGGGGGGGGGGTCAACTCAAAAAACATGTATGTTTGGACCGGTGTGAAAGTCATATTCAGAGGGCAAAGTAAAGAAAACACCCAACCCCTTAGATCCTTTCAAAAAACAAAACTTGGCTTCTGGATAACCTTTGTTTTGCTGCAGATTGCAAAATATGTGAAACAGAAAAAATTTTTCAGAATTTCAGTTTCTCATGAATATCTTCAACCACCAAAACAGAAAGAAATCAGAGGTGATGGTGTACTCGATTGTTGAATTGGGATTGGATGACCCTTTTAGAAATTAGAAAAATTTCCACAAGGGAAATGATTCCCCCGTAATCATTTACATGGGGATATTTTTGATAGAAAGCTTAAGTAACATTAGGCAAAAATCCAGAGTGTTCACATTTTGTAGGACAACCCGTTATGTGAAATCTCTAGTTGCCACGTTTAAAAATCAAAACTCCCAGACACCCTACACATAATTACATAGGCTTGCTACCAAGATAGAATTAAAAAACCAAGACAAAAGGGAAAAAATGGCGATTGGAAAAATTGAAAGTATTTACCGGCTAATGGATTTGAACATTTAGCAGTGAGTTGATGAATATTTCAACAAAACATTCAATTTAGTTTTGTGACACCATGGGGTCAGGGTTAATTTTGTGATTTTTTTTTTTTTTTTTTTTAATTATAATCTTTTCAATTATAAATATATTAAATAATTTTATGTTATTAAGGTGCCCCACTCGATTACAACATTATAATCTCTTCGGTTTCATAGGAAATACAATTTCTAATGCTAATAATCCAAAATTTCCTTTTTTAAATCCTACCATACCGTTTTAAAGTGCACAGTAATTGTTGTGTGTTACAATAACTCACAGATTACTGAAAAATGATTTATGGAAATCACAAACCACCATTTTACTTAGCTCTAAATGAGAAAGAGTCAGCGACAAATATTCACAGATGGTGGGAATGAGGAAAAAATTACCAGGTTTCTACTGGGTATAAAATCTCGTTGTGTTTGATGGTTATATGGGGTCAAGGCTGCTGATCAAGTTAGTACCCCTTTAAATGCAACAGTAATAATAATAAACACCGGCACATTTGTTTTACAACTTTAAAGGGGGATTGATGCCCGATTTAAGATGTAAGTTTCATTGTGATAGAATAGTATTACCCCAAAACCCCCATCTGTAAGTTTCGGCCGATATTTTCATCCGTTTTGATATCGTGAGAGCAAGAAACGTGTGATTAAGCCCCATATAGAGTACTATGTTAAATTAATATTGGTAACCAAAATGGTGGTACAATTTCATCATGACACACATCTTAGCTCTAAGATTTCAAGGGAATGAGAAATAGTAGATTTCCTCTGATACCAAAATTTGACTTTAATTCCAGGTAAAATATGGGTTCTGAGACGAGGCTTAACGATCGGCCATGGGCCTTTAACTATAAAAACATTTATATTACCACTTTTACCCTGTGAAAGAGGGTCCCTACCAACAACTGTCAAGTCTATGCCCATTGAAAATGTTTATTCAAGGAAATTTTAGCATGAAATTTTTACGCTAGGCTATAGCCCTATAGCCCCAATGCAGTGGGTGAAAACCTGTGTGGACACAACACACTGTATGGTACTGTGTATTAAGGCGTTGACTAACTCCTCGTTAGTTCAATCATGTTTGCCACATGTACACTTATAAGGGCTGGTGTGTCCTGATCACTCACTCACTATTCATGTCTTTTGTACTTTTCACAAAATTCTGATCAATTATTAGTCACCACTTCTACTACAGCTATTATTTAGGAGTTGATTACCACACATTTATGGTTAATAATAATTATGTATTGTAACGCGTGGAAGACTCCACTTAAACATGTGCGCAAGGCACTGTGCGGCAGCCATGAAAGGCGCTCAGCCCAGTTATGCCAAGAAGCTCGATTTTTGAAGCAGGAGGAAACCGGAGTACCCGGAGAATACCTGCGGGAATGAGTATGGATTGATAAACCAAATTCACATAAAGCTCCAGAGAACGAGCCCCTACCGGGGATCGAACCCGGGACCTCATTGGTGAAAGGCAAGGGAAGTTTCGCTGTGCCAACCTGTTATTTGACATTTGTTAAGTAAAACTGAACCTTGTACAGGATAGTCAGACCATAGGTCTTAGCGAGGGAAATGGTCAGCCCAAATTCAAGCTAACCAAAGACATATCCCACAACATGGATGGCTTCACAATTTAACAAGCAACTCTAGCTAGCAATTCGCACCATCCCGGCAGATATACTGCAGACTATGCATTATTTATATGAAAAATCTGCCATTCACTGTCATACTGTTATAGTTAAAGGTGCAACAAGAGATTTTTGAGGCACCCAACTATTGTGTCATAATAGTAATTTCATATAGACTAGATACTCAATAGATTTCTTACCTTGTATTTGACGACAGAAATGCCTTAAAGTGAGGAAAAAGGTGATTCTGATTTGCTTATATTTCAATAAAAAAACATAGGCTGAATTTTGTATTTGCTCCTATACAAAATTAGAAATTTCAATTTTTTTGTACCAAAGAAACATTTCTCAGCTTAATCCTTTCAGATGGGATTATTTCTAATGGAAAGCTTTACATCAGGGCAAAAATCAGTACTTTAGGGACACCTGATATGTGAAATCTCACGTTGCACCTCTAAGCCTAGGATTCAATCATGTTACACAGATCTTCATCAGAAATGATCAATGATGCACAAATGCACAGTCAACATGTATTTTTAATCTTGCAAGGCCAACTTTAGCCTAGGCATCAAAGGCCCTTTCCCTTTTCTCATCATTGTTACATTATGTGCATTTTGTGATTATAGCACAACCTGTTTTATTCATGGTTCACTAGATATCCCTGAGAAAAGCTTATTCACAAAATTTTAGTTGATTCTGATCTTGTGGTTTTGTGTTATGAGCAATTGCTTGTTTCCCACAGTCCCATAGGCCACTGTGCTGCAATTTCTCTCCGTGTATGGACAGAAAATACAAAATTGCAAATTTCTTACAGATACGGCCAAATTTGCACATAAGGTTAGGTGCACATGGATTACTAAGGCTAAAATGATGATATAAAAATTTCAACTTTTTTTAGTTAAGTTGGGGGACGAGGTTGTGGATCATGAAATGCCCCTTTAAATATCCACATCATCCATTTTAAAATACATAATACTATTCAATCAGCAACATTCACTTTTGGTTGAATCCATTACAGACATAAAACAGTATTATTTTCAAATGAACACATCACACAGTCAAAAAAGCCTTAAGCAGCTGCATTCTAACACGCACCAATTACAGTGTACTTCCAAATCAAATATGCATCAGACAGCGTGTACAGAAAGAGCAACTATAAGTTAATCACCATTCTTAAACAGCTGTGAAAATGTAATCAATTTCATTGGCTGATGCCCGGGTTCAATTCGACAATTGAACCCAGGTAGTACGTGCTGCGTATTGATGTTATTTTTAGGTTGAAGCGCTCGCGTCATACCGCGTTTTGCTACGTTCACACGTGCCTGCCAACGTTGCGTCTCGTTGTGTATGATCGTTGCGTTCAACGGGTTGATTGTTGTCACTGGGTGGTGACAGTCCTTTCTTGTTGTGTTTAAGCCGTAAAGCATTGCGAAATTGGGTTAAAGATTACCTTAAATGATAAAGCTGTTTAAGAATGAGAATAAAGGTATGATTTTGGGA